>JANTOQ010144261.1:0-25154 GCA_027564595.1 Bythotiara depressa | reverse complement strand
GAGGGAGGGAGAGAGAGAGAGAGAGAGAGAGAGAGAGAGAGAGAGAGAGAGAGAGAGAGAGGGAAAAACAAAAGAGATGCAAGTGTTTTTCAAATCGCGAAATAACGCGGGTGGTTTGGAATAAACGATCAACTCTTTGTGTTAATCCTTTAATACATAAGAATACCTCCTGGTCATATTAAACTTCCCATTGTAAACCTATATAACATTATGAGCAATCAGGGGGTCTTATCAGCTTTTACCAACTTTATTTTGCATTATATTTCCAATAATTAACCTCCTGGAAGAAGCAAAATAGCAAAGAAATTGCCAATGATTTGATTCCTTTCCGGGGACACTACGCATTAAAGTGTTAGGCTATTGTTTCCCCCCCCCCCCCCCCCCATAAAATTAACCCCTAGTACTCTCTCCAATATCATTTGGTTGGGAAGTCACTCACAAATAATTCTTCCATTGTTTATTTATTTATTTAGCTACAATCCTGGACAAAATATTTGCCACGTATGGCGTTTTAGGCCACATTCGTTTTCGCCACTTTTTGATCAAGTGTCGAGAAAATGAGAATGGGTGTAGATTTGACGAAACACCTGACAAGATAAAACATACCAAGACTAGTTCTAGTCTGTTTTATCGGGAAATCGGATTCACGGCAATTCGCGAAAGGCACTGACTGAAAAGGAAAAATTATTTTTCTTTCTATTTCATATCGGGGTTATGATCTCTCCTTCTGAGTGCTTTTTAAATAAAGACTAGGTCCTAGTCTAGAAACATACTAGTGTTTTCTTTTTTTCGGAAAACATCCTTATTTCACTGATCTACACATAGTACGGAATATAAGCATGACAACTAGTAGCAAAGCACTTAAAGATCCGTGAGTCTAAGTTCTATAAAAGTAAACAGAAAATGTATAACTGAAAAAGTTTATATATTTTCACTTTGTATCTTTAGATACTTTCACATCACTTGCTTACGGATTACTATTTTTGATCAAATTGGCGCCTTTTGCTAAAATTGTAGTGCCATTGTGATCACATATATAAAGAAGACGGTTTAAATTAAGGTAACTTTATTATCATGAATAAACGATAAATGGGACAGTTAGTACTGACTCACCAAGTAATTCCACTTTTCGTTCATCCGTTTTATCCTTTCCTGGCTCCATAAATCATATTTACTTATAAATTATTGAAAGTGTCCCGTCAATTAAATTACAAAGTAACTTTTTTGATCCCATTTTGTTATTATATCTAATCCGGTCTCAACAGTTGTCCGGCGAAAGGAAACTTTTTTAAGCATAAGAAAAACCAGTGGAAAGAAACGTTATATGTAAGTAAAATCTTTAATAAATAAATAAAATATACGTATTACTTCACAGGAAAGCCAAAAGCAATTTCTGTCTATTTTCTTTTAAAACGTATTTCAAATTCGGATACCTCGTCAAACCCTGGTTCTTTGTCGAATTTTAAAGGCATTCGTCAATCATTATGACTTTAGGTACTTGTTGATAAAATACTTTGTCTTCTGCGAGTCCCGGTCATTTACCTATTGGAACCTTTTAGCGTTTGCATAAATTTTAGTAAATTTTTTAGTGTAAACAACCTTGTTGTTAATATTTTATTGACGAAAGAAGGAAAACTAAAAACTAAATCTAAACTTCTTGTAAGCTAAAGCGTTTTTCATGGAAACGAGGTTTTAATTGTAATATCGAAAATTTAGAAGCGTTTGACCACGGACGCTCCTAGTTAGAAAGATCTGTCTGTATAACGGAGTTAACATTTTCCACGTGGAATTCAAAACATAATTTTAATAAAAGAAAATCAAACTAACGGTCTATCGGAAAATTATGATTAGGACAACTTTTGTAAAAACAAAACAAACAACATCGTCGGAAAGATCGCCGTTGCCTTAGAGGTATCAGATTTACTAATATCCCCTGCTAGTTTACGGTAAAAAGATGCAATGGATCAACAAAGAGCTAATTACTATAAAAAATCTCTTGTATATTTCTGTTGAATTCGTCCTTATAGAAATATATCTAAGAAATACATCTAATAAAAGTCGATTGCTCAACGGACAAAACTTTTGTTGTGTGCTTTAAAGTAGCCATAAAGACGCTCCTTCGTGGTGACTTTTGAACGAAAATCGTTGAGATTTATATTTTGTTTTCTCTGCGAGGGAGATAAGGAATTTGTTGTATCACACTATCCAACTAAGTTTTGAATGACTGCTTACATCATATCACCCTTGATCGTTCGACTGTAGGTATTAACTTACGCAGCGGAGAACGGGATGACTTGAGTTCCAAAAGATTAACCGCTCAAAAATGGTATTAACAGCAAATGAGATGCATTGTCCATTAACTTAATATGGATCGTATTGCGGTCAGTAGAAATTGAATTAAGAATTCAAGAAATTGAAACAAGATTTTTGCGAAACTGTTAAAAAGAATAAACTAGAAAGTACTTGTTTTTTGTTAATGAATAGATTGTATAGAAAACGAGGATTTACTTTCAGATTATCAGTAGAGCTGGAAGGAATAATTCCCAATAGAATCAAATCAGGATTATATTTTTAACTTGGTTTTGATAAGTGAATCAAAAAGCTTACATGACTTCATGCAAGTTTCCATAACTTCATGCAAGTTACATGACTTCATGCAAGTTTCCATCGCTCAAATAAATTTAATCCCGTAATGCATAGTATCCCCGGAACGGAATCAAATTTTTGGTCATTTCTTTGCTATTTTGCTATTTTCTAGGGGGTTAATTATTGGAAATGTATTGTAAAATAAATTTGGTAAAACCTAATACGACGCCCTGGTTCCGCATAAAATTATAAAGGTTTTCAATGGGAAATTTAATATAGCCAGGAGGTATGCTTATGCATTAAAGACTTACTATCGATAATCAATGGTTAGTTACCTATACCCAATTGCTATATATATATATATATAATTCCTATAAGGATGATCCCTCATCGGCAGTTTCATCCCAACAACTACAAAATTAAAACATCCTATTTTTGTTTGCACTGACATCAGCAGAGTCATTATCCCTCATATAATGAGATTGCTTATAAATTCGTCATCAACTAACCGTGTATTATCTCCATGACGTCACTTGAGCAATTATCGTGTCATGCCTATATACCCTAAAAATTAATAATTAGTAATTAATCAATAATTAGGGCTTAACATCCCTCCTGTTTATACTATGCTTCCCATTAGAAACCTTTATAATATAATGAATAATTAGGGGGTCTTATCAGCTTTTACCAACATTGCTTTACATTTTATTTGCAATAATTAACCCCTTGGAAAAGGTGACTAAAATGCGGGGCACCACGTAATAATAGGTTAATTGATTAATTATATAATTAATTAATTGATTGATTAATTACTGTTTAAGGGCACGCAAGCTTGGATGACGTTTTTCGTCTTGAAAACCATTTCAAACTATTTATGTTCTCCCGAAATACGTCTTCAAGTGTTCAAACAAACGGAAATTTGAGCGAACAAAATAAAGACAAGCAAACAAATAAATTCCATGCACTATTTACACGGAATTTGTTCCAACAATTCCCAAGTATAGTTACTTCAAAAAGAAAAACGAATTCTTTCCAAATTCTTTTTAATTTTTCTTCAAAAACGACATTCGATTTTTTACACAAAATATCTCAATCTTCTGAGCCTGTTGGACACTTTGTCCGCTCTGTATCTACAAGAAAATATGTAGCATTAACGAAAGAGATAACTTTTGGTAAAATAAAATGATAATAAAACATTACTGGCTCAGAATATTATATTGAAAGAGGTTTTGATATCGTTTATCAATAGACAGTAGATGTATCCATTATCCAATATGGCGGATGTTGATCTCTTTAATGCATCATCATACCTCCTGGTTATAATGAACTTCTAACTAGAAACTTTTATAATTTCACGAGGAACCAGGGGGTCTTATCAACTTTTAAACAATTTTATTTTACATTATATTTCCAATAATTAACACCCTGGAAAAAGGAAAATAGCCAAGAAATGACCAATTATTTGATTCCTTTCCGGGGACACAATGCATTTTGCATTAAAGAGTTATAACAACAATCCCGTTTCAAGCGTATTGGAGCCTGATGAGAAAGTTTTACGTTTGCTTTTTAGGTTTAAAGGCTGTTTTCCATACAGCGATCTTTTCCGCTTGGATTTTTTTTCCTTACGTTCTGATTGGATATTGCCATTAAAAATTAAGTTCGCTCGGAAAATAGCCTTAAAACTTTCTACTTAGATGTAATTTGACGTGGAGATCGAATTTGGAGTTTGTTTAAATGTAAAAATCATGAAATAGTGATGGTCGAATGTATGTAAATTCGCGATATCAATAGCCTCCTACAAAATAGTGTATTCCAAGGATCATATAAATGCGTGGACGGTTGTCGGAGAATAAATATACCTGTAATAATGAGAGGAAAGATGGTTGATTTTTCCAGGGGGTTGGTAAAATATAATTAGACCCCCTGTTTCCTCATAAAATTATAAAGGTTTCCCATGGGAAGTTTAATATAACCAGGAGGTATGCTTATGTATTAATGGGTTAAATACGATTCGTAGCGGGAGTTTTAGCGTCCCCCATTATTATTGTTCTTCCGTAATCAATTCGTATTTCACATTTTTCCGTGGAGATTTGCTAATGCAGTCAACATCTGTTATTTCGACTGCTGTTTATTTCGAATCTTTCGTTATTTCAAACAAACTTTTATGTCCCAAATGCGTCTGTTCTTCTAAAATAATCCCTGATATTTCGAACATTCGCTATTTCGAACAATAATCTTTCGATACCTTGAGGGACTGTAAATAGATAAACAACAACATCAGAAATCCTCAGACACATTTCAGTTACATACACAGCGTTGCTACATTACACCCTTAAATTACTGAAGGTAACGTAGGTAGGGAGGGGTGTAAGAGAACTTAAGAATATTATTCCATGAGCTCAGCAAAAATGAACGAAATCATACTAATTATGTTCAGATATGATCAAGAACACTTTTGTTTACATGCACGTCTGTTTGTTAGAGGAATAGGTCTCTCATCAAAACATATCCTTATAAGACAAGCTTAGATCCTAATCGAATGAAATACTATTAATCTGGCGCGAGTGAAAAGATCAGAAAATAAGAATCATCGAAGATATCAAGATGTAAACTTGATTATAATACTTTGATACAATTTTAAGATTATTTCTTGAGAGATCATGTGATCACGTAGGTTAATTTGTCTCGTTTACCTACGATTATCGACTAGCCTTTTTAAAAATATAGGAAGGCTGTGGCTATTATCCGTGTATTGTATACAGAAAACAATAACTATTATCTCCGTAATTTCTAGCTCCGTTTATTGACGTTTTAAAAATATGTTTTGTTTATTCTCCATCGTCTCGATGAAGTCTGGTAGTTTTTCTTCTCCTCTCCTTACATGGAGTCTTTTAAATCACATAATTAATTACACGAGCCATTAACTTAATTGTCTGATGGGTGACAAGCCAGGAAACACCGTTCTAGACAAAAACCCACGGTAGAGTTACAGTTGGAATATCCAAACGGATGATGGAATTAGCCTGGAAATAATCCCAGAGTTAGCATCTTCCTGCCTCTTAAAACCTGTTGATGTATTGACATAATATCGACTACAAAGCAGAGCTCCTTCTCTTTTTCTTTATCATGCCCCTATTACGACAGCACATATTTATGGATTATACGATAATTTTTACTCTATCTGGGATGTTATATCGGACAGAAGTGTTGTTTGTCTTGCTTACTTGTCTCGCTTGTGACCACAACACAAAAGCAAGCTGGGCGTCACAAATATCTCATTAAAAAATAAAATTATAAACCGACGAATAACATCGACCTTGAACTGACTTTCCCATTTCTTCGATTCAACAATTTCGTTATTACGTTAACGCGTGACTGTAGCTACAAATGGAGAAAAAATATTTTATGAACAAAAATATTGCATGCCACAATTTTTGGAATTTATACGTATAATTAAGTCCCATATCCTTGGTTCCATTCGTTCACCTTTCATTCAGTATTCACTGAGAAAACGAGAGGTGGAAGTTAAGGGAAACCTGGTAGGATTTCACACACACTATTTTTTTTTTTGACGGAATCCTTCTCCTTTTGGATCGTTCAGGTCATCACAAAACCCCCAAATAGGCAAATACGCGAGGGTACCTGAGATTTGCTCGTTGTTAACGCCGATTTTCACTTACCATTTTTTTCCCGCGGGGACGGAATTCTGCTCGTGGAAAATATTACTGAGCATGCGCTTTGGTGTATAATCAAGTATCTCATTTTTAACCCTGTAATGCATAGTGTCCCCGGAAAGTGATCAAATCATTGGTCATTTCTTTACAATTTTGCTTTTTCCAGGGGGTAAATTCAGGTGGTATGCTTATGCAGTAAAAGGTTAAAATTATATGAGTTTATTTATTAAATAGTTAAGCGAAATAAGTTTTTATTTTTAAACGGGTTGCGAATCGGGTGTTTATTATCTCACCCATAGTTCGAAAAATGTTAATTAAAGAAAATACACGATAGGCTTAAAAGTTAACTCAGCCTTGTTTCATTTTTACATAATTCAAGAATACAAGTTGGAGAAGATCAGTGATATCAGTGCGTTCTTAAAAGAATAATTTGAGATAATTTAATAAACAATCTGCTCCTATTCGCAGCGTCTTCAATAGACACTTCCCAAATTCCACTAAAAATTTCGTTGGTTTTTATGAAAAAACAGATTTAAGATTCGTGTTTCTTGTCCAAATATATACCGGTGTGGAATATTTCCGGTCCCTACGGTTAATAGAAAGGTTGTTTTAGCTACGCCACCTCCATGGTTCAAAGCTTATTTACATTCGAATTTGTCATGTTTCGCCTCGTTCTGATGCAAAACCTTATTTTTCAGCTGTATGGTTCTGGAATATTCAGCTTAGGTTTATTTTGGGACGAGGAATCTGAATTTGAAATCCATGTTTTCATAAAACTAGAGAAAACTTTCGTGTGATGTCAGTTGCCACGGTAATGACGTCAATTCGGGATGCGTCTATTGCTTTAAAAAACCAAAAGTTGATGTTCCATCTTACATTTTTACGATTTTATGCTATATAACTATACTTGTCAATCAGAGTTCATGCCAAACATTTCTAAATTTCTGAGAGCAGCCTCATTCTCGTGAACAAGTATATCCAAAACAATCATAATTAGCATGAAAACGAGGTTATAATAAAAACCACTCACCTCCATTGGGGGATTATTTATCCCGCAAGTACCACGCAAACCCATAGACCACCATGGTTGTTTTGATAGCTATAAGAACAAAGGATCTTTATAAAGAAGCGTGAAATTTCAAGTTGGATCAAGTTTTCTCACGATGAATTCTACTTTGAAATTCATTTGAAATGAAACGTTTAGAAAACATGAAATCTAATTATTTAGATGTAATATATATATTTACGTTGACCCTTTAATGCATAGTGTCCCGGAAAGGGACCAAATCATTGGTCATTTCTTTGCCATTTTATTTTCGCCAGGGGGTTAAATATTGGAAATATAATGTAAAATAAATTTGATAAAAGCTGATAAGACCCCCGTGGAAAGTTTAATTTGACCAGGAGGTATCCTTATGCGTTAAAGGGTTGAGGCTAAACTTCTTCTCCTATTCGATTTAGGTATTAACACCTTACAGACACTCACATACACAACCACTGCACCACTAGCTGACGAGGACAATTAATGTATATTATCAGACTAGTGGCGTACACAACATATAACATATAGGCTAAACTTCCGAAGAGATTTCGAAATGGTTAACACCTATATCCTGGTGCCCCCGGAAATTATTCAAATCTATACTCATATCTTTGCTGTTTTGCTTTTTCCAGGGTGTTAGAATTGGAAATAAAAGGAAAATAAAAATTGGTAAAACTTGATAATTCCCCCCTGATTTTTCATAAAATTATAAGGGATACTATTAGGAAATTTACAATAGGCAGGAGGTGCATCCTGCCATTATAGGGTAACGAATTTTTTATCGACAACATAAACATTTTCCTTTTCATTTCCGTTTCGCATGTGACCGCAATTTTTGTTTCTTAACCTGGCGACCACCACCATTAACTTAATTTCAAAGGGAAATACATTACACCCGTTATCTCGCCTTTGGTTAACCAATGTAATTTGCGGAACAGGAAGCCAGTAAATACTTAGTAAGTGGTGAACAAAAACTATCAATTATGGTCTCGAAATTCTCTTTTGTTGGTATTTTACACTAAATTTCAAATAATCCCTCGGAATTTAATTGATAAATATCAGTGCGGTCTCGAAATTTTCCTTTGTTGCTGTTGGTAACATTTACACTGAATTTCAAGTAATCCATCGGTGTTTAATTGATAAAGATGCTATCCACTGCACAGTGCGGAGGACGACCTCTTCGCTAAATCCAATATATGTTTGTGTGCATCACAAGTGATGCCTTGCTGTAATGCAATATGTGAATATGCTTTTGTGGTGGAGTATTGTGAAATGTGCGTGTTTATAATGCTATATCACACTCCACCTAGTGGCTCTTTTTCGAAAATACGGCAGCCACGCTCGCCGCCATTTTTTATCAAATAAATGCGAAACTTATGCGTGGCTTTCAATTGAAACCAAAAGCGCATAAATCTGCCATCAGTCGTTTAAGCAACACCCTGTGTTCCCAGCTTCCCATGTAGTTACTTGTACGTCCGCAAAATTGTAAATTTGATTTACGGCTATATATATCGCTCGTGGCGACCTGATACATACTTGTAAATAAATAAGGATTGTAAAGCCTCCGATAGGGCCCCGTACATAATATATGTATATAATTTTTAGATTTTTCAACAATTTTTGGTTACTTAGCGGAGGTTAATATACCTTTTATTTACATGTTCACTTATATCGAAAGCAAGATAAGGCACATATCGCCGTTGGTCACCCCTCGGGGCACAAAATAATTTAAAAAAATATCTAAGCTGAAAGCTTAGCAAGAGAAAATACACATCCGTGTAGATATTCAAAAAAAAATTATTGTATGAAGACCCTACAAAAGTTACTGTCATTAAAATATTTGTTATGTTTTTCATGTTTGTCAAACCCGTAATTTTTACATTTTGTATATCAGATACAAAAAGAAGAATAGCTAAATGGATATATGAAGACAAGCGTCCATAGATTGATAATTTGTCAAAGCTCCTCAATTTGATAGCGAACAACACCGAACTAGTTGTGTGTCAGCAATTCATATATATAATGGTATACTAGACGTGGCCGTTCTCGTAGGGTACCTCAGTGCTAAATCAAGTTTTAGGAATGGAAACTTTAATTACAACCAGGAATTCGATTGCAGGACCCTCATTGACAACAGTACTTTATAGTACTGAAGAGGCAATCCTGGGTATAAATTCGTAAATAAATAAATAATAAATACAATTGGAGGCATTAACCACTAACACCTTATTGGTGCAAACATAGTCACAAGAGAAAAGAACTAGTCTTCTCTTGTGACTATGGTGCAAATGAAGGTATTGGAGAAGTAATAAAATATGTATTTACGTATATTACTCTGTGAAGGCAAAGCTATTTTCGCGCACTATCTATTATTAATACGGCAACGTCTCTCCATCTGTATGAGGGTGTGTCATTCGTAATTCAGTATACATACCTGGAACCTTTTTCGACCCCCCGGAATTCTACCTTAACGAACTTTTACAATAATACCGGATAACTTTAACTTTGATTATCACGTTCTCACTTTCTTATTTATTTCCTATACCGTCAGTACACAGTTGGTTATTTCTAATTTTGTAAAAAACATAGGCATAACTAAATTAGTTACATTCTTTTAAAAGATATACATCTGTTTCAAGAATTTTTTTCTTTCAAGATGTCTGTCCTTTAAATTTTAGAATAAACTCTATATACACGGTATGCTTTTTGTAACTTTGACGTTTTCATGAAAATGATGGTCAAAAGATGTTTATATATTATTTCTTTCTTTTTGTTTGTTTCTTATCTTTTATGTTTTCTTACTTTTTAAACGTCAACTTATTTTTTGAGGAAAGGACAGCTTGACCTTCTACCAATTAAAGGTCTTTTCTTTTCCCCTCGATGGTTGGAGTTAAGCAGTGGGAATAGCACTGATGTCCCTAATGGTTCTTGTGTCATGATGCTTTGTGATGATCGCGAAAATTAAACAACCCATAAATATAATCCTATCAGTTATCCCCATCAACACTTACCCCTGTTCTGTGTGGGTAATTTATGATGAAAAAAGTCGCTAAGAATGAAAGATTTTGTGTGTGGAGGAGGGGGATACAGATAAAAGTGTGTGTTTTTTGTGCATGTGTTATATAAGACATATTCACCGTTCCATAAGACATGTCCACTCCACTCATTTTGGCTGAGTTTCTTACTTTTTCATAGCTACTGTTAATATTTAATTACGTATTGTGGAAAAGTGTTTTCAGAATACACTATTGTATTGCTCTTGAAAACTCATTCCTTTTTGTCTCAAAATCTATAAGTTATATTTATTTTATATTCAGATTTCTTGAAATAGTATAATGCTGTTAAAAGTTTGATAGGTTATTTTAAAATGTTGAGAGGAACGTGTGCTTCTACTGTTTTGTAAGTAGCGCAGACAAGAACAATGAAAATCAAGCCAGCGTGGAAATCTACGTACGAAAGGTAATTTTCTTTGTTTTTAATCGCACAATAAAAATATGATCGTGTGTAGCGACTGCAATTTTATTGGCTACTGAAAATATCATTCGTGGGATTCAACTTCTTGTTCGCTGTGCAGACCAAAACAAAGGAATGCCACGTAAAATGTCATGAAGAGGGAATCTGTCTTAAGCTTTAACCCGTTAATGCAGAGCAAGGATATATCCTTGTGCATAGTGACCCCAGGAAGGTGACCCCCGGGAAGGAATCAATTCACTAGTTGTTTCTTTGCTATTTTGTGTTTTCCAGGGAGTGAATTATTGGAAATATAATGTAAAATAAATTTGGTAAAAGGTGATAAGACCTCCTGGTTCCTCATAACACTATAAAGGTTTCCAATGGGAAGTTTAATATAACCAGGAGGTAAGCTTATACATTAAAGGGTTAAGCAACAGAAAAACTACATTGATAGAATGTATTTGTATGTGTCATCAGCGGTAAAGTTTTAAAAAGAATCCAAAATTACATTACTTTACTCCCGCGTATTAGATTTCTTTACTCCCGCGTATTTAATTATTTTACCGGGTACCGATCATATTGTGTTCGCAATGTTTAATCGCAATAACACGACGAAAATAACAAGAGAAAAACAGAGACTTTTCTTTTTAAAACTATCTCCGACGTACTCATTCTTGATCTACACTAATGTTAATACAAACTACAAACTTTTTAACCAATTATGTTACATCTATTCTTTACTTAAAAAATTAACAAATTCGTGAAAATTTTACTTAAAGCCTTTGTTGCTAAGTGATGAAGCATTGCCTGTGGAATCGATTTTTTTTCTCTTTTATTTGATGCACCGCATTAAAAGGGTGATATATAGCTTATAAAAGCTCACCTATGGTCCGCCTGTGTCAACAGTACACAAACAAGCGGTAGTTTTTAACAGTTCAAAGTACTCTTATGTGTACATAAAAAATCGAAGTAGAATAAAATATTTCAAACAATGAATTCAGCTGTATATAAGAGAAAATATTTATTTTTTCTTCGTTTGTTATGACTTTATCGCAAGCCGCTGTTGACACAAAAACATCGTGTTATCTTGAGCTTGTTTATTGTATTTGTTCTGTCTTTAAAATTTCTAGTGTTTTCAACATTTACCTTTCTAGATCATTTCCTAGTTTTCTTTTCTTTGCTACTCTTTAAAAAAAAAGGAAAAAGAAGAGATAAAGAATTCTTTTTTTGGGGATAGCTACATCAGTTCTTATGCGATGGGTAAGATTTCCATTATTCCTTGGTTCTGAAAATATAATCTTCTTGAAAATAATTTCACTCGTAAGGCTTATCTTTAAGGGTTGAAATAAAAAATAAATAAATAACTTGTTGTTACTTTTTGTCTTACTAAAACGTAAATCCACAAGAATAAAATTACAACTTGTTTGACATAACCACGACAGCTGTCACTACACTTCAATGAACGATGTCTCACCCAACCAGCCCTGTGTTTAAACATGATGCATGATTCGTAATATAATCGTTTAACTTATTTTGTTGAAAATCGAGGTCATTTATAACATTCACTTGGTATGGTTTGTATACGAATGGACTGTTCAAGTGATCGCAGGTAATCTTTATTAAGTATTAACTATTTAATGCATAAGCATACCTCCTGGTTATATCAAACTTCCCATTGGAAACCTTTATAACTTTATGAGAAACCAGGGGGTTATATCAAACTTCACATTGGAAACCTTTATAATTTTATGAGGAACCAGGGGTTCTTATCACCTTTTACCAAATTTATTTTACATTATATTTCCAATAATTCACTCCCTGGAAAACACAAAATAGCAAAGGAACGACTATTGATTTGATTCTTTTTCCGGGGGACACTATGCATGAAAGGGTTACTCTTTTGAATGATCAAGTATGGTGCTCGTATCTTTCTTGCTGTCGATTGTACTCTTTCCTATCTGGTTTTCCTTTCGGATTTCCCTTAAAGTAAATTCCAACGAACACACAGCTCTATAGTGTCTGGTGTCCCCCGGAAATTATTCAAATCTATATTCATTTATTTTCTGTTTTGCTTATTCCAGGGGTGTTACTAATTGGAAATATAAGGAAAATAACTTTGATAAAAGTTGATAAGTCCCCCTGATCTTTCATAAAATGATAAGGGTTACTATTAGAGAATTTACAATAGACATGAGGTGTATCCAGGCATTATAGGATGAAAGAGCTATCAACACATTGTCGACCCAAACATTGCATGTGGCAAGATTTATAACATTCTGGTCTAATATTGTAACTTAATTTACAGGACGCTCTCTGTTTTTATAAGAAGTAGGAGATTTTGATTGTGCCTCGATTGTTTGAGTTTCATCGTGTTCTTAATTTGTTGCAATATACCTTACCCCCGGGAAAGAATAAAATCATTACTCATCTCTTTGATATTTTTCTTTTTCCGGGAAGTAATTATTGGAAATACAAGGGAAAATAAAGTTGATAAAAGCAGGAAGACCCCCTGCATCCTCATAAAATTATGAAGGTTTCCAAAAAGAATTATATAATACGCAGGGGGTGGTAAGTTTTACCTGTAGTAGATGGATGTTATATTTTTGTCTTTCTTTTGTTCAAAAGTTAACAACATATCGAAATATCTGAGTTTCGACGTTCTTTCTTTATTATTAACGATTCTCAACTTAAAAACAGATAAGTAGACATTTTTAGTGACTTCTCGTTATTTTCTTATACAACCTTGTTCCCAGGTCTTTTTCCATTGCAACACGGGGGGATTATAAAAGAGTATGATGATATGATATGATAAGACTCTGTTGACAAGGTTATTTATGTTGAAATTTCAAAGATTGTGTTGGTTTATCTATGAGGGAGTAAAGTCTTTAAATTTTAAAACATACACACTAAAAAAAGATAAACGATAGCGCGCCTTTCTGTAATTACACGCGAAAGCCAGTAACGGTCGTAATACTGTATATCTATGCAGTAACGTTATTCATAAAAACCCACAAGTGACGCAAAATGTCAATGATATGACAAAAATGAAAGTCAAATTTTCTCACTCTTTCTTTACTATTTACTTTTTATAGGGGTTAATTATTGGAAATAAAGCTTTATAATAAGATTGATAAGACCTCCTGGATCTGCATAAAACTATGAAGGTTTTCTATAGGCAACTTACAATAGACAGGAGGTATTAAAGGATCGAAAGAAAAATGATTAGCACGTATACATCCACGCAAATGATAGTTAAATGACATAGGAATGAACTCTGAGTGGTTGAAACTCAGGGGAAACGTGTGCGACAACTCTAAGTTTCTTTTCAAACATTTTTTCAAACAGGAAGTGTGACCACGTAGAGTCTAGGAAGTGTGACCACGTAGAGTGTATATGTTTATATTTATATTTTGGGTCAACAAAGATTTTGGTTCACGAAAATATCGTCTAAGAAAACATTTAACCCTTTAAATACAATGCAAAATAAATTTGGTAAAAGTTGATAAGACCCCCTGGTTCCTCATAAAATCATAAAGGTTTCCAATGGGAACTTTAATATAACCAGGAGGTTTGCTTATACATTAAACGCTTAAACATAAATACCTGTCCAAAAAACCATTCTACTACGTTCAGTTCCTTGGTTCGAGGTTGCTATGTTACTACTTGTCAACTATCTATATATTATACACATCGGCGCAGATTGGTTACTAAATTTCCCACCTGGGCTGCTTTAAAACTGTTTACCTTTTAATGCATAAGCATACCTCCTGGTTATATTAAACTTTGCATTGGAAACCTTTATAATTTTATAACTAACCAGGGGGTCTTATCAATTTGCACCAAATTTATATTACAATATATTTCCAATAATTAACCCCCTGGAAAAAAACAAAGAACTTACCCATGACTTGATCTCTTTCCGGGGACATTATGCATTTTAAACTGTTAATTTCCTGAGGCTGTTTCTCTAACTATGTTATAAACAAACCAGTTCTTGTCAGGAAATTTCTAAACAAATCTAACATTTTCTTTAACGCTTTAAGGCGTTGTGTTCCCGCAAAGGATTCAAACATTGGTCATTTCTTTGCTATTTTGCTTTTTCCAGGGGGTTAATTATTGGAAATGTAATGTAAAATAACTTTGATGAAAGCTGATAAGATATCCTATGTTCTTCATAAATTTATAAAGGTTTCCAATGGGAAGTTTAATATAACCAGGAAGTTAGCTTTTGCAATAGAATTAAATAACATTTTTCGAATGATATTTTCCTCTTCGAAAAATAATGTTTTTTATATGCAGATGGCAGAAGTAACTTGATAATATACCCATCGGTATCGTGTCTCTTCTTGTTTATTGTGTGAAAATTAATAAATACATGACCTAGGATCCATGTGGACAAAAACACGGCATTGCAAAGCGTCATTAAGCATGATGTCACTACGGGTTGTTTCTTTGAAGTTCATGGCACAGTGGAGTTCTTTCCGTCTTTCGTTCTATTGATTTAGCATATATAACTTACTTTAGATTTGAAACGTTGGTTTTACAAAAGAAAGCGAACTGTATGAGGTCTAAATACATCTCCACTCAACAACGCGCTCAGACTAAAAGAAAAACAACAGAAAAAACTATCGTTTGCGTGCAAACTCTGCGTCCTCCCAGGAAATGTTTATCCACTGATTCGAAAAATCTATCTCCATGATTACAATAATCATAAAACAGACCAAAGATCACTGAATTTGAAGCGGTTTACACCACAACAGAAAATGCATAATAGGTAATGTTAACCGAACATGTAGTTACATGCGAATGTTTTGTGACACTTAACTGACTTGGTCACAAGTGCTTGACCTAACGTTATATGTAGAATGAAAAACCATAATTTACTTATTTGTATTTATTAATTAATTATATTATGTATTTGTGTGTCTTGTTCAATTGGATATGCTGCTTATAATTCGTTCCCTTAGTTTGTAATTTATTGATTGATTATAACTTGTATTTATTTATCCGATGCAATATTTATATTTAGATTATACGGGTGCAAGTGTTCTGGTTGCCATACATTTATTTCGCCCAATGAACTTGTGATGAGAGCTTTACAAAAAGTCTACCATCTCGAATGTTTCAAATGCGACGAATGTGGCGATAAATTAGAAAAAGGCGACGAATTTATTCTAAAAGACGATAAATTGTTTTGTAGTGCTGACTTTAACGTTGCCGACCAAAAGTCTGACAGTAAGTTCTTTTACTACGATCATTTCTATAGATCTATTGAATGGACGTTTATAATAAGAACAATCGGTATATAATCCGCACGTATTGTTTCATCTAAAACGAACGATCTTATAAAAGTCTGCGATAATTCACTTGTTCTTAACATGACAGTGTTTAGACTCATATGTATAGAAAGGTTTTTATACGTTCGGTAAGTAAGGAGATTTTATAATTGTGCGTGGCTTTTTTTATGCTTATTACTGTAACTAGATGCAAAACCTGTTTTCGGGTGTGTTTGCTTCTTTACTATTCATTCGGAGGATAAAAAAACATGCATATCGATAAGTACTTTTCATTACACAGGTTGTGGTTTTATTTTCATATCTTGTAAATTCATATTTATATATTTGATTCCTTTTTTCTCTTTTTAGTTGACGTGTTTACTAGTGACGACAATGAAAGTATGTCGACGACAAGTCCACAAAGTTATAGCGATAAAAATGCTAACTCTTGCAAGAGACCAAGAACGATATTAACGTCGCAACAAAGACTAGATTTTAAAGCAGCGTTCGAAGTAACGCCCAAACCATGCAGAAAGGTAAGAGTTGCGCCCAAGTACTCTCGCTAACAAATGCAGAAAACGCCGAAAACCGTTTAGAGATTCTAATATTGGACCTTTTCATAAATAACAAAAATATTGATTTCATTTTTGATAAAAACAAACTACATATTCAAATTCTACTAATTAATGCTTATAGCAAAATGTACAAATTTTAAACCCAAACCGAACAATTTTAATGAGCAATAATCCTCATTGTTTAACCGATTTTACATCCACTGCCTCGTTATCGTGAAGAGGCTAATGTTTTTGAATACTTTTAAATAGCCCGGAAATCTTTCCTGATGAACAATACGCTTTAAAAGATTCACCATATATTGAGTTTTTAACAAAGAATCAGATTTTGTAACCTGTTTTGCATAAAAATGTACAGAAGGTGGTGTTTTCCAATGATGACGTAATGTTACGCAATTATTTATGAAAAGGAATATTAAATTTCTAAGAATAAATAAACCAATAAAAAACTAACATCATGTAGAGGCACAGCCTCGTTTCTAAAAATCTATTATCAGCACAGACACAGCCTCCTTTCTACGATTTAAGTTTGAGCACAAAACGCACACAGTAAGTATAATGAACATTTGTAAGTTGCATAATTGATATCACTTGAAAAGCGCACGAACAACACGCAATAAACATGACATTTGAATCAGTATCGTATTTCCTCTCAACGGACACCTTAATAAACGCCCCCTCTAATAAAGGCCTCCTAGTTAGAGAGGGCGTTTATTTGAGAAAAAACCCACAACAGGTATAAGTAATATGTTTTTATTTCAAATATGACTATACAAAAAACCCCTTTATTTATTTATTTATTTATTTTATTAGTATACAAAATAACAGAAGTGCCAGGATACAGGCATTTTAACACGAATGATCATATATGTTTATTCCAAGAGAAATATAAGAAAATGTTATTATTACTGCCTCGGAAATTTCCGTTAATTAGATGGGATGGGAAGTACGGAAATAAACACAACCCACCAATAAACGCTCTCCTTAAAATTCCATTTTAAATAAACACCCGGGACGTTTAATTGAGGGAAAATGGTAGCAAATCATGCACCCTCGTCCCCAGAGCTTTTTTTCCTTCAAAAAGGAAAAAAAGCTCTGGGGACGAGGGTGCAAATCATGCTTATTGTAAATTAAACGGATTAATCATTAATTGCATTATTCTATCAACCTCGTCTCCAGGACCCTTTTTATATGATAAACACTTCGTCACGAAATCAACAATAGATGAGATATAATTGGTGTAAACATTTTGGCAGTAGATTTTACGTTTATCGCCATAGAGTCATGCAACTTGACCGTGATTCAACCTTAGGTTATGATATATGATGGTCTCAATGTCAGTTCATTTTCATCAGCTGAATGGAGTTTGTCTGGTGTTTTGGTACATACTGATAACATCTGATCTGTCGTAATTAGTATCTCATATAGGGTTGGTTCTTGTCACTTACAACGCCCATTGATATTTGTCTAACTTTATTCAATTATGCTGACGATTGTCTTCCATCCGTCCTACCGTCCGGAAGTTCATCACGTATTTTATTTAGTCACAGGATCCTAATAAATGTATTTCCAAAAATACTTTTTGGTGATATACATTTATGTTGTTGAAATGGCGACACCAACGCATTAAACCCATTGTACTGGTGGTTCTAAACAACTTCGTCCCCAAGACATTGTCTAAACACCAGTGAATCAACTGAAAAGGGAAAAATAGCCTTGGGTACGAGGTTGGGATATAAAGACAAATTCCTACCCGATATACTTCATGTAAACAAGATTTTTGATCAACAACAGCCTGGAAACTAAACTGTCTTCTTTACATACCCATTCCTTTTTGGAACTTATTTTACAACTTAAAGGGAGAAGAAAACAAATAAAATATATGTCTGGAAAGGGAAAGAACGAACGCGAGAAATTTTATTTAAATACATCTATCGCGCTTAATTATTTTTATCTCTGCCACTTTAAACCGGACAGCAGGTTTGAATTCCTCATCGAAAAATAAGCCAGCATGCAAAGTATAAACATATCTACATTGGAAGTGATTTTATAGCGTTTCCAAATATGGAAAAATAAGAAGACTTTTGCCACTTAAGTATTGGAGCCGTAAAGATTACCCCTATATATGTACTCTAGGAAAATATAGGTGTTTGGAGAGAAAATATTTCTTTCATGTAAACCTGTACTGTTCTAACATGTCCTGTCAACTTGAGTCGTACCAAGAGAAACAGTCCCGCTTCCCTGGAAGAGTTGTTCTTAGGAAGCTTAAACCATTTTCTGGATTCACTCCAAAGTATACTTCCTGGCAGCTAAGAAGACCTATTTTACTTTCTTAGAACAGCTCTGTTGGTTGCTTCTTCAAGAGAAACAGATGGTCAGGATTCATGGCTAGATCAATATTTATAATCAGTTTGGTGCACGATCTATGTAGTTAGTTCTATTAGTTAAAACATTTGTTTGAAGTTGCTTTTGTTTTTATGTTATTTTCTTTCTCTTTCCATCACTTTTACTTCTATAGTTTTAATATCTTTTTGGTATTCCTCTCCGGAGAGGTTTGGTTAGATTTTATCTGTGTAGAGGTTTACTAGCTCTTTGTAATCCTTGAGCCTGTGCGGAGGGAATAATTTTTGGAATTTTCGTAATCTGCTTTTGTAATATTGGCACAATATTAGAATATAATGTGCACATGATCGGAGACTAAAATTCTTATCAACAAGCTCCAGCGCACAGCGAACTAACTAAGAACCTAGTAACTGACGGGTAACATAATAGCTAAGTTTTCAGTTATTTTTTTCAGTCAGTTTTTAGTAAATTGAGCTGTTCTAAGAAAAAATAGCATTTTTCCTGGTAAATTGGACTGTTCTATGAGCTGTTAATTTTCTGACTTCCTGGCAAAACGAATTGTTAAAAAACAAACCGCCTTGTTTCCTAGAAGAAAGAGGTGTTCTAAGAAAAATAGCCACTCTTCCTGGTAAAGAGAAATAGGATCGTTTCCTGGGTAAAAGAGCTGTTCTAAAAAAAAAACTCAATTTTTCTCTTCATTTAAATTCAAGAACGTACTACCTGGTAGTTAAGAACACCTATTTTCTTAGAACAGCTCTGATGTCTGCTTCTGGATAATGGCAACTAGTAGATTATCCAACTAGTTAAATCTTACTTAGGGGGTCCTAACAGGATAGGGTAGAGAGTAGGGAAACTAATAATTGGGTGGGGTTGGGAAATCATAAAAATTTAAGTTAAGAGTATTCTATAAAAATGTATAGCATATGGCAAGTTTCACTCAGAAAAATAGTCAAGTAGATATTAAACATATACCGTAGAATCCCGAATATAACCCCCTGGATACAAGCCGATGCAAAAAGACCTTTGAAAACGTATAAGCCCAGGGCTTATATTCGGGATTCTTCAGTAGTAGTTTTTGCTTGAGTATGTATGTGCATATATTCCACTGTTTCTAAAATACCTCTCAGTTGACAATTTTCTTTACTTTTACTTGGTAGTTAAAAAGCGTACACGTGGAGGGGGTCAAATTTTAGCCGAAATACTGCGTACGTACTTTATGGATGGTCCCCTTATAATATAGAAATGACACGCAAATCTATATTTATTTTAGGTTCGTGAACAATTATCGAACGAAACAGGACTCAGTGTTCGCGTAGTACAAGTATGGTTTCAAAATCAAAGAGCTAAGGTAAGATTATTACACATTACATATATGACCTTGTATGAACGGAGGTCAAATCAAATGTTAGCAACTGTCGTTATTATAGATGTAGGATAGCTGTTGTTTGAGACTTAATTTTATAACTTTATTTATTTATTATTTACTTTACTATACAGGCATGAAGTATTGTACAATTACTTTACCATACAGGCATGAAGTATTGTACCATCTTGGATATAAATTAACGAGGTGTTAAAAAACCAAAGCTCACATCTGATGAGTCAGCATCAACGTAAAGAAGAATCATTCTAATTTTTGATACCAATATATCACTGAAACAAAACTCAGATTAAGGTTAAGCTCTTTCCCTGACAATTTTCTTGCTACTTATAATATAAGTAGTTTATAAGAATATAAGCAGTTCGTGCTTAGGCTCTTTCCAATTACGCGTCTAAAAAACAATTTTTATTTGATACTTTACCAATAATCCTGGCCTTAATTATTTAGCAAAAGGTGCCAAATTGTACAAAATTACTATTCAACGAGTGATGCGAAATTGTCATATATAAAAAGACAAGAAGTTAAACTTTTACAGTTTACAAATGATATAATGCGCGCGAATTTTAGATATTTTGGTATTGAAGCGACTGTCATCGTTTTGGATAGGATAGGTCAATTTGAAGGATTTACAACGCCGTAATACATGAAAATAATACATGATTGGAATAAGATACCTTTTGACTTCGTAGCCTATCACATAGCATTTGTCTTGATTTTATTATAACGTATTACATTTTATACCACGATTCTACTGAAAGTCCGTGACAATTTTAATCGTGCTGAAATCTTTGCTGCTGAGAATGTTGATGTTGACGAGAAACCTCGTAGGATCATACATTCCTTCACTAATCTGTCACATAGTCCCAAACGGCCCAATTCTAAGGCAAGCGAGGCAAGAAGGGCAACTGCGCTGAAAGTGACTTCAGTGGAAAAGTCTTAAAAGTTATGGTTACACTGAAGAAGTTTAAAATTTCCTCTTTATGTCCTTGGACGCTGTCGTCGTCGGGGATTATGTAGTTACTGGTGAAACTACACTAACGGCACGATCCTAATCCTATCACGTTTCTGTTTCCAAGAAACACGAAGTAACGGAGTGTTGAAAGATTTAAGTCTTAAACATTTCTAAAACTTTGACCACTCTTTTGTAGCTAAAGAAACTGCAACGGAAAGCGGAAGAGGGTGGAAATACAGAAAAAATAAAGAAAATAAATCCGAATGGAAAGATCACGAAAAAGAAAAAAACTAAATGTAAGTAGCATGTTTTTCATGTTAAAGAATTGATTTTCTTCTTCTTCTTTTCTCTCTAAGCTATCAGCTCTGAGAGCTTTACAAACATACACAATACTGTACCACAGGAGCACATTCGCATACTGTATTGCAGGCATCAATTTAGGCGTACACAAACATATAAACGTGGATTTCCGAAAAGGTTGTCCTATGCACTGTATTGTGGATAAGACTCGAACTCGCAGCCACTGGATTGCAAGTCCAACTCGCTACCACTGTGCTACAAAATCCACAATGTATTTAGTTTATTAGTAGAGTATTGATTTCTCTTTAAGCCAACTAAATTATACTGCCAGGACTGACAAAAACTTTATTATGCGTTTATATACACCAGAACTTTGATTTACCTAAAACCGAATGTACTTCTAAGACCGGATATTTCCAAATCCCCCGGCCAATTTAACTTTTTATTCAGTTCTTCGAATTAAGAAACTGTGGTCAAACTCTCAAAGAAAAACCTCCCTTTTTGCAACCATACAGAATTTTAAAAACGTGGTAAGTAAATACTATATACTTTGTCCAATTTATTGAATGTTTTTTCTGTTATGTAGTATGTACTTTATATGTTTTAGCAAATTCTCCAAGTAAATTGTCCGAGTCAACTCCAACGTCTGACTTCAATCTCCCAATGGCTGATCGAGCAAACCTTACGTCCTCGTTTACCTCGCTCCTAGATATAACAGAAAATTACGCGAGTAATCCAACTATTTCATATTATGGCGGAATAACACAAGACTCCATAACTAGCAATCACAACGGATTACTTACTCAGCATAATAATGACTTCACTTTACGACCGAATTATAATCACTACCCCCGTGTTCACAGTCATTTATTAGACCAGAATGGTCTAAATGTAATACACCCAAACTACACGAATGGTTTTTCCATGCAGAGCGTTAATAACAATATTACTTCGCCGCCGCCGACGACAACTACCTTTCAACTAATGCCGCATTTAATGAATTCATTTATTTAACCGGAAGACGAAAGAACCTGTATGTACATATATATTTCATAAAAAAGAAGCTATTTACTTATTTATCGTCAGAAAGTCAAAAAATGTTTTGTTGTTCAAGTGATGAAAGTATTAAGACTTGTGATTCATCTAAGTTATTTGTAGTAAAAATGTTTTTAAAAGGAGTCAGTGGGTTTAAGTGACAACGAGGCTCCGCCACCAATGTGCTGAAGCTGTATAAAATATATTTCCGCATGTTTTTTTGTTTTTTAGCTCATGTCAAATTGTAAACGGCAGTTTTTAATTTTTTTTTTTTTGGATAATTTATTTTTATCCGTGCACACACCGGGTTTTTTTAATTAACTTGGGTAATCTTTTATTCCATGGTCAGAATTCCCTTAAATTTTCAGAATTTATCAATTCGAGTGCTGGTATGCGAACGAACAAATCTTTCTTTGTATCCTCAACTTTCTGTTATTTTTCTGGCATTGTTAATTTTCATAAAAAAGCTACAAGAGCTCCTTTTTGTCACGATTAGCCCCCAACCGTTTTCTATCTTGGCGTTATTCGATTACTTTAACATAAGATTAGTTCTTAACTAAAAGATCAGTTAGTTTTTATCGCTTAGGACTTCGAGTAAGAGGAATTTAGGTAATTCGTGTTATGTATTTACGTGTTATTTCGCAAATACTTACCTAGGTTTTTTTCATTTTTACTCCATAGTTCCACATAAATAAAGCTCTGGAAATTCGTAACGAGGGCTTTTTTCATTTTTTCTTCATAGTCCCACACATAAAAAAAGCTCTGGAAAGAAAATGTTCCGTTTCATAGGAAAATTTATTTACGTAGATAAACTAATATTATAATCGTCCACAAGCTAAGCTTATATTATTGCACAGTGAGAAGCACCACGGTAGAGTATGCAGCACTCTCCTCATCAGAGGCTCTTTTAGAATTTTTTATTCCAAGCTATGTTACGGGCAAGCCACTGCCAACTAATACTTAAACGGAAAACAAAAACGGAAATAGAAAAACTTTGCAGGATGTTTATATTAATACCATCGGTCCCGTAAAAATGGAAAGAAAACAAATTTATTGACTTAATTCTAAAATTGCCTTTACACTTCAGCTCTATTTCATTATTTCTCATTTTATGTTTTTTCCGTATAGGAAATATTATTTGGCAGGGCTCCCCCATTTTGGGTATTCGAAATGTCCTCAGAGTCTCTGTGGAGGAGAGGGGAGTATGTAGTATATATATTATATTGGCAATCTCCTTCTCAGTGCTAATAAAATAATCTAACGTATGTTGCATGAAAAAGCACTGGGAACGCGGTTGTACATATATTAACTGTTGGAAAATCAGCAGAAATTAAATCAAAGAAACTTGTTGTATTTTATTTCGTACGTATCTTCGTGTTCCTTTACAACCAGCACGTTTAGTGTGAAACAAAGTATTTTAAATTAAAACAAAGCTTTAAAATAGATCTTTCCCCAATTTCAGGAAATTTTGAAGCTCATTTTTATAAAAAACGGACTTCAGATTCAGATTCCTCGTCAAAAAATATACCTGTGCTGAAATATCACACCAACACACCAATCAGAAGGGTTGTTTTCGCCACACTACGCCAACGGTCAAAGCCCTTTTTAATTTTCAACTGATCCATATTCCTCCTCCTAGTATTTTTTGTATGAACACAAGACGAGACACATGTGCGAAATTAAGAAGACTTTTCCCGTTGACGTAGTGTAGCGAGAAGAACCATTCTGTTTGGTGTATGGCATTCTGTTTGGTGTATGGCATATAAATTTTCAGCATAAGCATATTTTTGGACGAGAAATCTGAATCTGAAGTCCGTTTTATTATAAAAAATAAACCTTTAAATTTTCATGAAATTCAGGAGAGGTCTATTGTTTAGATTAACTCCACGTAACCGTATAACTAAACGTCAAGTGAGAAAGCAACCTCAAACCCAGGGCTTCTTTCTCTTTTTGATATTGGGAAGGCAATATCAAAAAGAGAAAGAAGCCCTGGGGACGAGGTTGGTGAGGAAGAAACAAGTAAGCACAAACAAAACCAACTAAAACTTTAGTGCAAGCATACCCCCTGGTTATATTAAACTTCCTGTTGGAAACCTTTATAATTTTATGAGGAGCCAGGGTGCCTTATCAGCTTTTATCAAATTTATTTTACATTATATCTCCAATAATTAACCTCCTGGGGAAAAGCAAAACTAGTAAATAAATGACCAATATGATTCCTTTCCAGGGACACTATGCATTAAAGAGCTAATTGAAACCATAGGCAGTGACTAGATGGACAAATTAAATTATATAGTATTTGCAAATAAAAATCTACAAAAACAAAACAAAATAAAGGATGTTTCATTCTCCAATAGATTATTTATATATATCTATATATCAAGACAATATAAATATATATATTTATAAGCTTCTGATAAAAGTTGTTTCATGCTTCAGGAAAGTATTTATACGCTTCTGATGAAGGTTGTTTCATGCTTCAAGAGAGTATTTATAAGCTTCTGATAAAAGTTGTTTCATGCTTCAAGAAAGTATTTATA
>JANTOQ010144150.1:0-15149 GCA_027564595.1 Bythotiara depressa | reverse complement strand
CTATTGGTAGTGAATATAAAGACAAGCCATGTATTTAAAGGTGAGCGTAAATTAGAAAACAGATGGAATATGTTTCTCATGATTAAAAATCGCAGTAGTAGGAATTGTAAATTGCGATGCGAAATTTGAAAATCGCATTGCGAAACCCAAAAAAAATTAACCTGCGGGGCACAAACATTTTCGCGATCCTACTTTAAATACTTAATTCGCTCCCTGTTAATTGACCTTATTATTATGTCGACATGACTAGGTATGAGCCATTATCAACACATGCTTCATCTTTTATAAGCTGCTGTCAATGTTTAAAGAGGGTTGTAAGAGATTTCCAAATTTGTGACTTTAATTCAGTAGGTACGAGATCATTATTTTTGTCACGTAAAGAAATCATGTTCTCGTTAACAGAAAATGCCTTTACCACTGTATACATACTGAAATTTCATTTTTGTAGCTTGTGTTTATTATGAGTTGTGAAATGATGGTGATGGCAAACTATGCATTTTGGAAGTTGAACTCAAGGAACAAGTTGATGGAACAAGAGCTTAATTACTTGATCAGCGAGAATAACATTATTCAATCTTATGTATGGAAATATGCTGAACTCAGTTCAAAGGTGATTACAAAATTACTTATTTAATCAACATGCTTTCTTTTCATTCATTCTTTTAATCCTAATGAATATTTTAATGCTAATGATCCTTTTCAATTAAAAAAGTAAGTAAGTGGTTGTCCTGCATAATCTTATTATTAATAAAGTTTTTTGAGTAGTTATTATGATGGAAGAAGATTTTAGCATTAATGAATTATTTAATAAAATAATATTAGACATCATTCAATTTCTCATTCAATCTTAAAAGCTTTGACAAGCGATTTTTGTAAATCTTATTTTTTATTACCTGGAAACCATGGACCGTGTTCTTTCTTAGTAATGCCCCCTGGTGGTATTGTATGATTTGCAGGGGTCCTTGTCAGATTTTTTAATGTTTTAATGTTTTTGCCCTTTTATTTGTTTTTTTGCTTATGTAATGGGTGTGAATGTTGTATGATAATTTTACTTACTTACCTTACACGGTCGAGCTATTCGCTCGGATTAAATGATAATTTTAAATAATAGTAAAAAATAGGGTTTGTCAGTGCAGAAGCCATTGATATAAGTGACATACTATGGTCTTTATGATAATAATATTTGTATGGGAGAGTTTAATATAACTCACTCTTTAGTTTTGAACATATCATTGGATTGCACGATGAAAGTCATAATTGTTCAGATGACTAACATAAAATAATTCCATGTGTGTTATTCTTACCTTTAGGTGGAGCAGCATGATTTTGAAATCCAATCTATGTCGGGACAGAATTGTTCTGAACTGGCTAGGTCCTTGAGGAGAACGAGACATATGAAATTAGGTAACTCTTTCTTTCTCTCATCTCTCCATTGTCAACATTTTACTCTTCTCATCCATTGATGTTTTATTGTTTGTTTAACTTGAAATCAAAAACATCACTAGTTATTATCTGTTGCCAAGTGTAATATATTTTATGTCCTAGTAACCAATTTTAATGTATTACCACAAGGACTGGTAAAATACCTTAATGGTAACCAACCAGAAATATATAGCCTATGTTCTATCCCGCCGGTGCAGTCTATGGTCTATGAAATTTCTTCAAAATTCTTGTTTCTGACATCACATGAAGTTTCCAAGATTTAAGGAAACCTACGCATATGTGTTTTAACGCAGAAAACAGACGGCCTTGAGGCCAATTTCTATTACTGCATTTTTGCACGCACAAGCTGAGAAAGTTGAAAATTCTCAACTTCCACTGCAGACAAGCGTGAAAAAGCAAATTGAGCATGCACAAAAACGTTCACTCCGTCCACACGGCAAAAACACAGTAATGGAAATTGGCCTTTAGAGTAGAGAAGTTCATAACAGAAGAATGATGAGAAAAGAGGAATAGGGATTCCGTGAAACGAAACTTCATAAATTCACAATCTGATTTTTATGCATACTTAATTTATGAATATAAAGTCTGCAAAGTGAAACACAGCTTTAAAAAAAAAGAAGATTTTCCTGTTTAATAATCTCTTGCTACCATGGTGGACTGGCAAAAATGGTTGCAGAGCATCAACCTTTCCTCTCACTGTTGTATTATTATATAGTTTATTTAAAATTTACCCAACCAGTATTTAGTTTAGTCTTAATTTTATAAAGTAAAATAATGGTTTATGACAATGTTTTGAATTGATTTCCTTCTAAACTTATTTTTCCATGGTTTTTTTAACTTTAATGAGAGAAACACAAGTAAGAACTTTGAGGAAACTGAAATTTTGCTATTCATCATTCTGCAAGCAGACTGTTCACAGAAATGTTTGGAAACTTTTTAGGACATTTTGTGAACAAAGCATCTACATGTTTTAACTGTGAAGTTGTGAAGTATATGTATTGAGTTATGAAATTTATTTACCAAGCTGCTGCATTGGACTACGTACAGAAACAAGAAGGGCTTTTCTAAATAAAGAATTTGGCTCATAAATCATTTTAAAATGTTACTTATGGCAGTTATATATCAGTTTGTATGCATAACATGCTAGTTTGCAAGATATGGAAGTTTGCTGTGGAAAAAGGATATAATATTTCTAACTACTATAAATCAATCACCTGAAGACTACTCCGTGTGCAACATGGGTCCAGCCTTCCATAAACCTATAAAACATGAAGCATAGATAGCTGTAGGTATAAGGTCTATATATATTTTTTTTATTATCAAACAATATTTCGGCTCTTACGATTCTTTCATCGGGTTAAAAACAAGTTACAGATTATACCAACAAAATATATTTGATCTAATTGCTAAATTCCCTATAGTAATAACTTTTCTATTAAAACGACTGAAACAGAGAATAATGCCTAAAGTAATAATAAAAACACTAAGAAGAAGTATTATAGATTGGATCTAATTAACAATTGTATGCTATCGAAATAGAAATCTGCGTGTGAGTAAATATGCGATAAAAAAATGAGTTTGTTTCAAAAAGTCCTAAATTGTAAAAAAGCATAAAAGTCCTAAATTGTAAAATAGTATAGAGGTTATAATACACTAAAAATTAAGATATGAAAGTTATATACAGTTATGATAAAAATATAAATATTATAATACACTAAAATTAAGCTTAAGTTAAGAGGCACAGAGATACAAAACAACACTAAATGTGTCTTTTCACACCAGCTATTCATCCCAGATGTTTATAATGGGAGACAATAAACAGCATTAACGGAGTGAGACTCTAGCATGCCTTACGGTGTTACATTGTTTAAGTACAGTGCCAGAGTTTTGAAGGGTTTCTTCTCCTGCCATTGGCTGACTTGAGTATTTTCCAGGTAAGCTATGATACCGGAAAGCAGACTAGTATAGTTTCTTGGGTCTTGTTTTATGTATGTGTGGTCTAAGTAACACTAAGCTCCTCGTACAGGACTGGACAAATAGGCATACATGCATTCATACGAACATATCCTAAAAATGTGGCAAGCTAGTACACATATTTTTAGCAGCAAGTACGAATACGTACATCAAAATAACTTTTGGAATGTTCGCCAACCATAATTGCATGTACTACAAGTTTAGTTACGTTATTACGTTGCATTGTTATTAAACATCAATGATGAAGAGTATGCCTTCTGGGAATCATTTTGCAGTGCACGTGCATGACCTGTTACAAGAATAGATGCTGAAGAAAAAACAAGACGCTAAAAATCAATAAAAAAATAACAGTTGATAGAAAAACATTGATTGCGTAAAGTGTAATCAAATACATTTTTCTTTGCTTCAAGGTGATTCATCAGGAAAGAAATAAGAAATCTTGCTAAAATGAAATAGAAAAAGACCACTGACCGTATTTACATACACCTCGTCTAAAAAACAAATATGGTACACTAAGCTCATCTTATGCCGACATATGTTCACCGAACTGCGAAGGAAAAGTTACACAACTCTAAGAGAGGATACCAGTTTTCAGTTATTTTGGAAGTAAAAAAAGCTTGGATTGACAATTAATAATGGTCGGCCATTTTAGCAATTTTGACAAATTTTTTGTCCGATCAATGTGTTAAAAATGACAGACATTTGCAACACTGGATGCTTCACTATTTTTTATTATTAACTCACGATGATAATAATAGAACAATTATTGTTATGTTTCTCTCTTTCCTGAAACAAGACTCTAGGGACGTGTTTATCATTTGCACGTGCGACTCCTGAACTGTCTCATACTTCTACATATGGGGGTATGTTAATTTAAAAAGAAATACATTTTATATGCACTTGTGTGACGTTCATTCATGAATAAAAAACTTCAAAATAAAATTCACTTTATAAGTTTGCCCCCCTGATAAGAAATTAAATTATATACTTGTTAAGGATACACAAAGGGAAAAAATCGAAAAAAAATGCGATTTTTAGAAATTTATACCATTAAGTAGAACTTGACATTGATGGAAGGGACATTTCGGGAGTATACAGTCACCTAAAAGCCACTCAGCACACTAACAACATAGATAACATCTCCATCGTCTGTGGTTGGTATATGTGGTATATGATGTTTCTGGAAACACCCATATTTATGTCATGTTGGCTACTACCACCCTATAATTAGCTGCAATGACATACAACATACATAGAGAGGGCATATATACATACAACCTTGGCAATAATACCATGATAACCATATCCTATGTTGTGCAATTTGAAGACCACCAGAAATCAGGCTAATAGTACCAAAAATGTCTGATCCACTTGACTATTTATCGTACTACAAATATGTCCATTTTTATGTGCAGCTATTTTATGACTACAAGCCAATAGATCAGTTGAACAAGAGTCAGCACTGATTATAACTCAATTATTTATAGATAAATTAATGAGCTTCTAATGTTTTGCAGAACAAAAGCATCCAACTAAAACTCAAGGTTTTTGCCCACAGTTAACCCAATTAATGCCCAATGAACTTCCATTAAAATAACATTGTTTTTCTTCCATTAGTTCACAATAAAAATACTTAATTAATATCAGGTGAAATTCCTTTATTTAAATTTATTTTTCTTTTAGTTCACAATAAATTATAATTCAGTGAATGCATTTAGATCCATTTTGATACAGAATGAGCCAATGAGGGGTACTAGGTGCTTTGTGTAACATAAGGTTTTATTAACAGTCACGGGGATAGGCATTTTGAGTATTATATTAAGAAATGAAGAAATTGATTTTATGTGAATTTATTGTCAATTAGGTAATTCATTATTTGTTTGGTCCACAAGTTTTCTTTTTGGAAAAATTACTATATAATATATCCAGAAATTTGCCAATGAAATGAACAAATGAAACAACAAATGAAATCCCGAAACGTAAAATGGCAAAATACTGACCAAGATGAAGGGTAGGGTGCAGAGTTCATGTCAGTGATAAACGAGAACCAGCCAAATGAACGAGCTTATTTATAGGTGTGTGCCCAAACGAGGCCTATTTTAACCCAAAATTGCGAGTGATAATCGCACGCAATGCCCTGACCACAAAAAAGTGAAAATTTATTCTGACCTAAAAGGCCAAAAACACAAAGTCAGGAGGGTCGACTGTTGCAGTTCTTTAGAAATTGAAAAACTAGACCCATTTATTGCCTTTTCGATAAACTAGGGGGGATATATCAAGTAGATCAATTGTCACTAAAAAAATTTGGCTGTCGTAACTTTTTGCTGATGTCATCAAGAATTGACCAAAATTGGTCAAAAAAATTTCCATTTTTCCCCCCATATAGCATGTGTATATATCATACCTAAAAAATAATTTTTAATGTCAATATCTTTGTTTTTCAGCTTATAATTCTATGTTTATAACATAAGAATGAGAAAGATTTTGTCAGGTGACCTTAACAAATGGTCAATTACAGCAAAAATATTAATCAGTGTTTTATAACATTTTCAGGAAATGTAGGTAATAGGTAAAAACTCAATGTCACAAAATCTAGGAGATGCACAGGAAGGCAAAAGAAAGTTATGAGAGAAAAAACTATAGGGAGGGGGTTAACGTAAAAGTTATCTTATTATGCAGTTTACCCATTGATTTTAATCTCAATTCATAGGTTTTTTTTTTACCTCACAAAGCCCCTCCTGTATACTCTTACATTCTTTCTTTGACTTTTTAAAACTACACCGTTCATTGTTAGTTCAGTAACAAAGTGCCAAATTTACCAAAAAGTTCCGCTCGTCTTAAAGGGATTCCTGCGTCAAAAATCAAGTTATGCTAATTTTAAAGCCCTTCAAAAATGATGAAAAATGCTTTTTATTTGGTGCGAAAATCTTTATCGTTTCTCAAGATATTTCATTTTAAAGAATTTTAGAGGAGCTGATGTTTAAGCCGGCCGGCATTAAAAACTTCATTGGATCTAATTGTATTTTTGGAAAACCATAATTTTGTAATACCTTAGGAAATACTGTAGCTTGGTGAATAAAATTTGGCACCCTTGTAGAAAATACATCTTTCGGAGAAAAGAAGTTTAAAAAATGCTACCCATAACTAGTTCCAGGCCCTTTTGTACCTTTGCTGACAATGCATTATTGAAACAATCAAACCCTATAATATAATTTTTGTCACTGTTTTCAGAGTCTTTAATTTGTAATTAGGTAGTGGATGAATTTTCATGATACAAAATTAATCCATTAACTATATATTGCAGAGTATATTGCAGAGGTCAGCAATAATACAAAGGGCCTGGAACTAGTTATGGATACCATTTTGTGTAATCGTTTTCACTCCAAATAATGTATTTAGTCATTAACTAAATAGGGCTTTAAAATTAGCATAACTTTATTTTCGACGCAGGAATCCCTTTAAGTCTCTGTTCTGAAAAAGTATCAAGAAATTTCTTTATAAAAAAGCTTAATCTTTATTTGTTGCACGCTAATTAATCATTTTGATTAATGTTTGCCGCTAACCGATTTCAGTAGCCTAGTTGAATAATTACGGGTAATAATAACTGCGTTATTACTACTATAAGCGTCTCTAAAAGAGGTTACAAATCGTTGTTAAGGGCATTGCTAATGCAACAGATTTGCTGGTAGGGTAATAAATTCCAGTTTTTTTACAAGGAAATAAATTTTTATATTTTTTGAGCGTGATAATCGGATTCTACGGTAAATTTAGCTTCTAAAGAAGCATAATTTTAATGGAGGGTTACCACCTAAACAGTGCTCTTTATTATACAAATCGAACCCAGGCCTTTTTATGCTAGAATACACCCTGCCAAAAGCCGTAGACCGAACGAAAGCATGGTTGCCAAGTGACGTTGCCAAGTGACGGTAACTGATATGAGGAGCCAAAGTTGCTGTTAAATCAAATTAACTCATTCTTCATTAAGTTGCACTAAAAAATAATGTGACAAAATAGAAGTGCACAAGGATCTAGAGAATACTCTAAGTGTTAGAGATGAAACTTCTTTTCTTATTTGTTCTATAATGTGGTACAAAGTTGGTTGTACATACGAGTGGGTGTCGGGTGGTTTGAGAGAACCCCAATTTAATATAATACCATAATTTAAGTCAGGTTGAAAGAAAGAAAAATAGATTGACCTGAGTAGGTGTGTTGGTACTAAGTTGTCTAATTTTGGAGAAGACCAATGCTTTTGTGTAATTTAATTTGTTGTATTTGTTGTTCCCAGGGGAGGCTTTTATTAATTATAGCTACAACGTATTGTGTAGAGGTTTTTTTTGTTAGTGGAAGTTTGTTAATTTGTAGTTGTATTTTCTTAATACGCTTTTTTATTTATTTATATGCTTTTCTTGTGGGGTAGGGAGAGAAAATATTATATAGTTAGATTTGTCTACACTCAGAGTTAGTTTTTTTTTCTTGTAACCATTGTGAGATTTTAGAATGTTCTTCATTAAACGTTCTCTCTTAAGTGTTTCTGAACCGTTACTATTATATATATAAGATTATTATGTTATATACTATTATATATCTGCAAGTAAATTAAAATTTGGTGTACGAATTTTGATTTTGTGTATCAATTTTGGAAAGAAGATATCAGAGGACCAAGGCCATCAAGCATGATATTGTTAAGGGCTTTATTTTTGAAATACCAAGGAGGTAGCAGCAAAAGTTGATTTATTATTAAGCTTGATGGTGGAAGGGTTACGTAAATGTTAACTATTTAAAATTTTTGATTAGCATGTACAGCAAATGTAATGAATAAATAATAGACGTTAGTCTCTCTTACCTGTTGAATGGTGTTAGCTCAGATGAGAACTTTTAGTAAACACAAACAGGACTTCGACTGTGGCTTCTCCTGACAACAGTAGGTAAAGTGTCTTAACGTTAGGTGGCTAAATTGCTAGCTACCTAGTTACAGAGCAGTAAGTTTTAATTTCTTAGTATCCCCAGCCCACTTTAGAATGTATTTATATGCAAAAACGTATTTTATCCTGCTGTTTGCAGGAACCAAGTTAATATCTGTCGTTTCGTTAAATACCCCTACTTATGTCATTATAACCTGAGTGATTCACACCAAATTTTACATGTATCTAAATAGATACCTGCACGGCGAGAAAGAGAAGCCATATTGAATCACACGGTCATCTATTTGCCGATTTTGTTTACATTTTAAACTAGAACTCAGTCGTTCACTGAAACAAGAATTTCGACGAAAGTTCATAGACCAAAGACACAGGTCGCTTCACTGGCATGGGTCGGGGGATAGAACATAGGCTAGAAATATCTGAATCATAACCAATCAGAACTATAAATTTAGAAGCTTTTGTTAGTTATTTATCATTCTTATTTTTCTTAGTGTCAACAAAAAGGCATCATTTGGACAGGAACACTGCTAAACAACATTACCCACTGAAACGAGATGGTTTTATCGATTAAATATTATCTTATTGATTTAATATAGAAAACACTATTAAATGTAAAAATACTTTTGTAAGAAAAGCAGTCATGCGTAAATGATGCTGCAAAACATCGTCCAGTTTGGCGTCTCTTCAGACATGTATTTATGTCTCACAGTGAAAATTTTACGGCTGTCCATCTGGAATAATGCAGTTTTCAACAAATAAACCTTTCCCGAAATTAATTTGTGTGACGTCATTCGCAAATTTCGTTTGTTTTTTATATCAAAAAACGGATTTCAGAATCGGTTTTTCCGTCAAAAGTTGTATTTATGTTCAATATTTTACAATCATACTATTTTTCTAGAAAAAACTACATTTAAAAAAAATTTATACCTTAAAATATTTTAAGGTATAAATTTTTTTTTAATGCATGTAAACGAGGCTTAGGGTGATTACAGAATTATTTCGAGAGATTTAATTATTAGAGAGATTTAAGCGAGTGTATACAATAAACAAAACAACTTTTCTACTTATCGTAGATACCTGAAATTTTCAACAAATACATGTTTGTAGATAATGTTTGTATCTTCTCTTTTTTTTATTTCGGGAAAGATCTATTAATAGACTTTTTAAAAATTTATGTCACTTATCAAAACGTATATGTGCTTACGCTGAGAATTTTACAATCACAATAAATGATTTGCTATAGTTATTGTAAAGATAAGATTTTGTTTGTAAACAAATCGGTTTGGAAAAAAATGTATGAAATTAAGAACGTTCTGGCCTTGGATATGTATTTTGGAACCATAATTCCATTTTTCACAAAAATCAAAGAACAAGGATAATCAGTGTAAACATGAAATAAAGCTTCATTAAACTAATTAATAAAATAAGGTGTTTGTAAATTTATATACTCTGCTTAAACGAAAACATGAAGCAAGATAATACAAACTGCTTTTTATTATTTAAGTTTTTGTGATAGGCTATTTATATTTTTAGTTAGTAACTTACAAGCCCTTTGTTTCTTATATTTTTGTATTTGCTTGATTATTTGAAATCCATGATTACAATTTCTAAGTGTTGTTCGCGTCACATTTGCTTCTTCTCTGAACCTTTTTGAGATACGTATGACCGAAAGAAATGAAATGTCTCTCCAATTGGAGATAAAAAAAAATGCAAAGTTGTTATTATATATATTATTATTATTATCATTATTTATTATTGTGTGTTCTCTATTAGTATTGTTTACATTTTTATTATTATTATTTATTGTTTCTTCGTGATTTTGATTTTCACCATCTTTGCTGTTTCCTCGACAAGGCATTTTACCGCTAAGAAATACGTTCAGTTATCGTAGCGGGAAATAATTGCTACGGATGGAGTGGAGTGGAATGGATCTTTTTGTATAGATATGCTGTTTATATTCTACGAAACAATTTTGTGTATGTTTATATTTCATTGTCTTAATATTGATATTCTCCAAGTAGAATTTTTCTCATTTCTAGGTTCGTGTGTAATATGCCCTTCTCCGTGCAGTCCTTTTTCTGAGTAACAGCAGGAAGTGAGACCGTAAGCATGCATCGTTTGCATCTACGAAGGAGTGTCTGCAATACTACTGCCGCGTTATCTATCATATTTTACTGAAGATGCACATAAAAATTCACGCTTGCTTCTAAACATGTAGTGAATCCTTTTTATAAATTACGTTACAGAAAACTTGAATTCGTTTCCTATTCTTTTTTATCGGAAATGGATTTCACTTTTGGATGTCTGGTTAAAAACTTTATCTATGTTCAAATTTCTAAAATGTTTCGTGGATCAAGAAAGCTTTCCATGTCTATTTAAAAATATTAGGCTTTGTACGACAACGAGGCTGGGTGTATAATCTGAAAATGAGAATCGTTTCAACATGATAAAAATGTTATTGCTTGTTTATAGGTTTAAAACTTTCAACTTTTCGACATACACATAGAAGATGAAGTCAGTTTTAAATAAAAATAAAATGTACTTCTTGTTGATTTTATTAAAAGGGGCATAGCATGTATTTCCCAGGATTTCCATACCTCTTAAAAGTTAAAGAGATAAAACATTTCCAGGGAACTTTTATAAGTTGAAGAGATTAAACGATTCCGAGGGAATTGTTCACGTTAGTCAAACAGAATGCAAGAAAATATTGCTCGCGTGGGGGGAAATTGTTGTATGGGAAAATATATATAGGATTTGAGCTGATGATTAGTATGGCCTACTGTGAAATCTTAAGATTTAATTAAGTAATCGTGGTCATATATGGCGATAAGCAAATATCATAATTAAATTTAGTTGATTATCATTTAACATATCATTCGACCATTTAACGCGCGGCTGCGCATTACGGACTTTCATACCACTAAGCCTAGGCACGAGCTACCATGTTTTAGGTACTAACGCGATTTTGGAATGTTTTCATTGACTTACTTATTCAGCTACTCTATTGTTAAAATACGAGGCATTGTTAACGAAAATGTCAAGTAAGCAAGTACGATTAGTTGTCGGCTTTGTGCTTGAATAACTTCAGTAAAAAAAAACACCCAATGGGGAATCTATAAAGGTTCTACAGGTTACCACGAGTTCGTGACATACAAAGAGAGCATCAGAGAATTCCTGTAGCCACCGTGATTAAATGGATAAATTGGCATGTATGTGCAGAACGAGTTCTGGTTGGAGGCAAAATTCTTCATGCTTACCCAGGTATTTAGTAGCTCCGCCAACGTCTCAAATAAACGTTTTTGAGGAAATGTATCAAAATGCGTAGGCACATCTCGAGTGAGGAAAACCCAAATGGATAAACTAAAGAAAAAGAAAAAGTGCTCTACAGAAAACTGGAAATGGCACAATGTAAAACGAATATGAAATTGATTTTCCACACAAAAGGCCTTAAAGTACTCAAAATCCCAATTTCCAATGGACCTGTTGCTCTTTGCATCGCCCTTAGTAACAGGTTGTAACCCGTTTTAGTGAGACGCTTAAGGTAGTAATCTGCCATTTATTTTTACCCGTGATTAATCACCTAGGCTGCGTTGACCGGTTGTTAGCAGTCAAAATTATCAAAATTAGTTAGATTAATTAGGGATGCCACGTACAAGTAAAGAAGAGAAAGCTTTTTTATAACAAGATTCTTGATTAACCTTTTTCAATATTGACTTAACACGCGTGGAACTTTGGTAATGAACTAACCGTGCTTCCCATGTACCCCTCGCAAAGGGGGTGTGTGGTGAGGTCCACTTTCTCTTTTTGATATCGGATCTACATTTAAAACAAATAAATATGGGAATTATATAAATAAAATACAAATGTGTGACTAATTCAGACGAACTAAATATAAATAATACAATGTTCATCTATATATCTAAATTATTCACAAGTTTTTTATGTAGGTTTTACAACGACTGCAGGTCATCTTTCTCCCTCAGGGGTCTATCTACTCCCATGCAATCACTGCTTGTGTGAAAAGGTGGCTATCTCGTGCTGAAACGTTAATGGATGTCAGTTGAGGAGGAAGATCCGTATTTTTGTTTTGTTTTCGTACCTATAATAAAATATTAAAGACTGCTATTCTAGCTATACATAATAGTTTTTTAATATTTAGTTGGTTAGTGTGGTGTGGAGTGTGTAGGATTAGGATGAAGAGAAGAGTACAGCAAAAGAGGGAATCACATTTCATTGCATAGCTAGCGGTGAACTACACCAACACACCTGCACTCTAGCTAGCTATATATCATCAAATCAATCATAAAGCACAGGGAAAATCAAGCGAATTCCAAGTTGTGAAAAATTGGTATTTAGCCCAACTACATGGGATTAAACTGGGTTGGGTTTTTGCAGCAAAACCCAAAGTTGGTTTTAGTTGGGTATAACTTGGATTTAATAAACCCAACGATTTCCCAAACTGAACCCAATCTCTTAAGAGCGCTTCATCATTAGATGTACTTTATAGAAGAAGACAAATGTGATTTAAGAAAAAAACTATAGAGAAAATAGCTATTACGTCTGTTTATGGTCAGTTTTCTGTGGCTATGGTCTGCTACAAACGTAAATAAAAAAACCCTACCAATCTAATCTTCGTTCCTCTCCAAGTTTAGTATTTCCTTTAAACAACACCAACGTTTCATTAGATAGCAGAATCCGCATAGTTAGTTCAGCCTACAGCTTTTATTTTATTCTTCCATTTTTTTGGTCATCCAAAGGTTTACCATAAACAAGTTTCTCTTTTACATTCTGTCACCTTGTTGCTAGCCTATGTTCTCTCCCGCCGACGCACTCAAGTGCGGTCAAAGTCACAGGTCGCTTCACTGGCATGGGACGGCGGGAGAGAACATAGGCTACTTTGTTGCTTGTTGATTTTCTCTTCTACTTATTTTTTTTAATCATGCGAATGTTTTGTAACGAATTATCCAAAATATGAACCGATGAGCTGCCGAAATACAAACCGACAAGCCTTATCGGAGGAAGTCGTTAAAACGAATGAATAAATGTGGGTCTCTGGATATTAAAATCGGTAACTTTTATTTGGGATATCCAAGGATATATATCCTTGGGATATCTTAAGATAGACGCGGCAATGGCACGTAATATTTGGCACACTTTTACAACTTTATATAACTTCGAAAGAGCCAATAAAAAATTTGACCTACTAACATAAATCGAGCACAAATATTCAACGTGAATTTCTGAAACAACTTAAAGCAACCAAAACGAGTTTTAAAATCAACCAGCTATTCAACCTCTAGTCGCGCAGGACCCTATCTGTAGAAGAATCTTCTGAATATAGAACACAAAAACACGGAGTCGTTATCCTCATTTAAAGAAACTATTAAGAAGGTGTTACTGAGTAAGAATGATGAAAAAACTTTCTTCTAATTAGTTCATATTAGAATATATTTTTAAAGTGGAAAACCCCAACCTTTTCCTTTTTGATCTTGGGAAGGCGGAAAAATTGCCCAGGGAACGAGGTTGGGAAAACCCCTCTAAATATTAATTTCTTGATATATAATTTTTTGAGGAAATTTTTATGTTCAATTGTTACATACGATTAGATGAAAAGTGAAAATAACAAGAAAGTTCTAAAAAATTAATTATGTGCATAATTAATTAGGCACAATACCCACAAAACAATCGATCTCCCGGAAATATATCAGCAGGAGCCGCATAGGCTAGAAGCGTGAAAATTGGTGTGTTTCTTTAGAAACCTAAAAAATGTTATGTAACTTTTTATTGTTCTACATGAAGCTACGGAGGGATTTTTTTGTCTATATTTTAGACCAAAATCCCATATTTCCTATAAATATTATGCAATTTCCGCTGAACTTATTGCATATATTTTAGGTTCAGTAGATCCGCAGGATTCGTGTCACAAGATTTTATCATTCCTGAGTTAGCGTTGATCAAAATTCGAAATTCATTGTTTTGAGAAAATCACGTTTAAATTTTGAAAAACTGAAACTTGAGCAATAATTTACGTAAAAGTTATCTTAATATGCAGTTTTAACCATTCGTGTTAACCCCAACTTATTGTTTTTGACTCCAAAGCACATTCCGTTGGCTCTTAGCTTTTTTCTTTGTCTTTTACTCACTATATCCGTTCATTCTTAGTTCGTAGACTTTTCCATTTTTAGACGTTTTAACGTCATTTTTCGTCCCAGTCTGATGCAAGCGCGGTACACCACTCTCCCTTTTCTAGTGCGTATAGTGAGCACGGTTCGTTCAGTAACAAAGTAGCAAATTTACCTATGTATTTAAAAAGTAAACTGAAAACAAGTAGTTCATGTTTGTAAAAACACTTGCACTTTATTTGTGCACGCTAATTAATGTAACTTATTTTTTTATTAATTTTTGTAGCTAACCGATTACGGTATCCTAGCTGAATGATTACGCGTAATAATAACTGGAATATTACTACTATAAGCGCCTCTAAAACGGGTTACAACCCGTTGCTAAAGCACCAGATTTTGCAGGTATTGTAATATATTCCAGTTTTTCACAAGGAAAGCAATATTATATGTTTTTTTCAGTGCGATAATCGGATTATACGGTAAATTTAGCTTCTAAGGAGGCCATAACTTGTTTTTGAAAAACTATGATCTTCGAGAGGGGGTTTCCAACTTAAGTCTGTATCGAAAAAGTAAACTTAACTACGTCAGAGATAGACAAATGGGGATTCTGGCTCAGTCACATTTCTCACTCACTTCAGCACTCCTTTGAGACCTCATCCTCACTACATTCAACACTCCTTTGACACCC
>JANTOQ010144039.1:4261-15150 GCA_027564595.1 Bythotiara depressa | reverse complement strand
AGTTTTATAGACGCTCTTCCAAATATGGAGGGAACATGAAAAGGGCCTAAAACTGCAAATGTCTCAAATATTTTGTGGAAGGGTTGTAGGTGTTCAGTTCACATTTATATGAGTTCTTCACAAGCAGAAGACCCACAAGTAATAAGAAAGATGATTCGCCATTCTTCCAAATTATAATACTAGAGCAATATATGGTATTTTGACTGTATGGTAAATTTATGAAGGATACATCTTGGGTCATTCGGCTGACAGTTGATCTAAGCTTGCTAACCTTGAAAAACGTCTGCATGTTGCTAAATAACAATTAAGTGTCCATAAACATGGAGCTGAATCCATTATTTGTGGATATATCAAACTGTGTTTTTAACATAAATATATATATATACATTAGCAAAACACACAACAAGAAAACCATTAACGCCATCCACTAATCTTTGTAAGTGACGATATATTTTTGTGCATGTTCTGTTCAAGTACAAGTACAAAGTTCCAAATATGGTCATTGTAAACAAATTTTTTGCATAAAAGTTAAACTATATTGTTCGAATATGCTAAATGAACGTCGATCTTTTATTTTTTGCCTGGTTTCCATGAGCTATAGCCAGTTAATAAATACAATAATAACTGTTTGGTATATCCTTTACTGGGAAAATCGCCCTCGATCATCGTCACTTAGACCTTGGGCGATATTTCCCAGTAACGGATGTACCAATCAGTCATTGTATAATATTAATATTATATTATATTATATGATAGCAGATATGTGTTGGAAGATATATAAAACAAGTAAAACACATTTATTGTTCCATAATATTTTGATGTCTTTCACATCTTTCTCAAACGGCTATGATAAAAAATTACAAGATGCAGCTACCGTATATATATATTGAGGTCAAAGTTATTAAAATACATTAATTGTGGAGCAACTTCATAAAAATATTCAAATAAATAAGCAAATAATCTCATAATCTTACAAAAATTAGTTACCATTAGTTACAAATAATTACAATATTTCCTATAGAATAAAACTTAGTAAACAATGAAAATAAAATAATTATCAATAAAAGGATTAAACAGTAAGATATAAGTAAAAATATTAGATGATAAAAAAATAAATAAGTAATGAAAAATCTAATTTGAACCTAAGAATGATTTGAAATAGCACAGAGGATATGTAAAACAATTTAATTATTCTGAAGAAATAATTATTTTTCAAGTGGTAATGATTTTCATATAAATACTGAAGTGTAGTGTTTATCTAAAATGCAAAACAACAAAAGGACAATTAATTCTTGTGTTTCTTTATATAAAGTTCTTTCTGGCATTTGTTGATTACTCAAGCAGTAAAGATCATATGTAGTCCACTTAAAACTCCATGAACATGAGCAAAGGCATTATAAAATTACTTTAGGAATATGCAAATTGATTCTAGTTTGCTTCTCAAATTTCTCAAAATAACCATAAAATTTGAGTAGTATTGAAAATTTTGAAAATTCGTCTGCGGTGCATTGGATGTACACTTGCTTGGCAATCTCTGGAGGCCTTGGTTCGAACATGCAGGAAGTTTTTAAGCTTTTTATTGTTATTGATCTCTGGGAAGTAGACTTTACAAGAGCTTAAAATCTATAGGTGCAGTTCATAATATTGTCTCGTTAAGATTGCATAAATTTAAATCCATACAAACAGTGGAAGTTATATCATGTAAACAGTGTCTATGTCATTGAGGATGATGTCAACGATGGGTTTGGTCATATATCTCGTTAGTATTGCATTGCATAATTATATGACCAAGTTTGAAATCCATACGACCAGTATAAGGCACTTTCCTAATATTTCTAAAAGTTTTAACATTAAACTGGGCCTAACTCATTGATGTTTTTTGGGGAAATGATGATGAAATGTGTTTTAAGATTTGCTTTGGGCTAGCACCTTGTGGATAGGTTTTAGGCGTAGAGAGCAAGAAATGATTTTGAAAAAGCAAGAGTGCGAAAAATCCAGGGTATATGTTATAAAGGGTCTGTTATAAAAAAATCCAAGAGACCAGAAAAGTGTGGAAAATCAAGGAATTCGAAATTTCTAGTGCTAAAAAAATCATGTATTTACTGAGGCTATAAGAACCGATATTCGCTGTTCAATATTCAAAAACGGGTGGCTATTTCGATATTGCCCAGTGTATCTATATGAAAAAATATTTAAAAATATTGAAATGTACCTGCTAAACATATTGGCAAAGAATTAAAAAAAAATCAAAACAAGTTTTATTTAAAATAATATTTTTAATATTGCTCGGTACTAGACGAAAGGCCCAGAGTACTGGTGGTTGCTTAATTGGATTAAAGACATGAAAAGGTTATTAAAAATGCCATGTGCAGTCAGTTAAGAAAGAAAGATACATCGTAAAGTCGTTGGTAGTTGTTGATATGAATCTGCCAACAAATTTTGTGAATTATTTGCATCATTTAACCTAATTTAATAGAGAGTTGTAAATTCCCATCTTGTTCCATTATTTCAACCAGTCTTTGACCCAAGCCGATCTATTTCTAACTTGTTTGTTTTTGTATTCTGATATAATTTCTCCGCTACAGGAAATATTTGTTAAAATTAAGTGATTTATTTCACCTAGAAAAGTAGTAAATCATTAAAAGATCAAGCAGTTGTTATATATTAAATTTTACTGGAGCATCTTAATTTTTTTTGGTGGGTAACATCATAAACTAGAAAAATTCGAAAATGGGGAAGGGATGTGATCACAATAAGAAGCTATTTTTAAGGCGGTTTCCTAGTAAAAAATGAATTTTTTTTCGATTTTGGGGTAATAACCGTTTCTAGTATTTTAATTATCGTACTTTTCAGTCACCATGACTATTTGGTATAAAATCATGTAAAATACCTTTAAAAGCAGGAAATTTGATATTTGATGTCTTCTGCTTAGCAACGGGTTGTAACCCATTTTAGTGACACAAAATTGCATTGTATAAGAAAATTTTATGTCAAATATTACATAAGTTTTATTATTTCAAACTTTCAATGTGTTTTCTGAAAATTAAATGTTTTGAAATTATGCGCAAAATAAAAATTTAACCATGATTCAAATTGGGCCAATGTTTTGCATATTTGGCTATGTTATATAGATGCAGGTCCCAAACTAACGTTTTTAATTTTGATAACTGCAACATATATCTTTGGGGGCTAGACTGATGTTAAAGACCCTGAAAAAGCCTAAATTTTACATTTATGCCTATAATTTGGGCTCTAGTGATGTAAATTTCATTGCTTTTGCAGGGGATCTTTTAAAATATGAATTTTGTAATTTTGAGTTGAAATAAATTACTTACATTCAATGGATTTTTGATTTTTTACTAGTGTACCTTAAAAGAAAAGGTTGGTCATAAGTAAGAATAAAAAAGCAAAAGTCAGAAAATTCTACTGAAAAGTAATCACTTCCACCACAGTCCCTACAATTATGTAATTGTTAATTGGTAATATGGTACCGTACGTATGTGTTTATTCATGTTAACGCCTCTGTACTTCTCAGAAGTAAAGTAAATGCACGTTGGAGCAATATGCAATCGTGGACTATTTTTTGTTGTACACTATTTCTTATAGCGTTTTTGTGTACTACACTATTTCTGTGCACTTCTTTGTGTATAATTTTGTGCACTTTTTGACAGATAAAAGTTATGATAACGTTAACAAGACCAGAATATTTATGACTTGTGGCAAGACTAGCGGTCACATTGTGGTCACGTGTCTGTGCGCCAATCTTGAAACAAGGGGTAACACTTGTGTCCTCATATTGGAGGTGCTACCTTCTGTCTTTTTGCCAGTGATTCCTTGAGTTTCAAGACTGGCAGGCAAGTTGTCCAAATCTGCCACGGTATTCAAATGATCACTGCCATATAAGTATGTGAAACTGAAAAAAAAAAAAAATTCAGTTTCCCTCTTTGCCAGAATGTTGCAGGGGATACCCATTCTAAAACTGAACTGAAGCTGTGTTAAGAAAATGTTCTGCCAAGGTATTTAAGCAATCTTATGTAATATTTGCAGAGAAAATTTGAAGATAATAGCCTTTTCCACACAAGGGTTTTTAGGAATGTTTCTTTATTTTTTTTCCCAAGCACTAAAGCAGAGAGTTATCGATAAGAAAGTAGTGTGTATAAAAACGTAGTCAGAGATAGTTCACAAAATTCGCCCGCATAAAATATGCTTAATAATATCTGTTTTTCCATAAAACTAGAGAAAAAATTCATGCGACGTCATTTCTCATGGTTATGAACGTTAATGCGGGAAGTGTCTATTGATGGCGACTGAATAACGTCGACGACCTAAACGTTGTCAAAAAGCATCGCTTTCAAAAATACATCACACCAAAAAGTATTTCAAATATTGAAGTTTTTCTGAGCTGTTATTTTCCAATGTTTTACCCCATTGGATGTTTATTTCATAAGTTTTTCCCAGTGAAAAATAACTGTAGTTGGACATGAGAATGGGTATTTGAATTAATTTATCCTTTTTAACTCACCGCGCAAGCGAAAGGAGTGTAATGATTATATCACATCATTGTTGTATATGATAATTAATTAATTTATATATATATATATATATATTCAAGTTAGGTATTAACGCCTTACATACACACTCACATACACAACACTGTACCACTGTACCACTAGCTGACGAGGAGAATTAATGTATATTGTTAGACTAGTGACTCACACAACATATAACATATAGTGGGCGTGGCCCCGCGAGGACAGTAGGTCCCTCCACGTGGAAACGTTGCCCAATGTCTCATCCGTAAACCTCTATACAAGATATAAATCTTTGCTCCAGTCGGGAATCGAACCCGGTGTCGCTCCGTCAAAGGCAAAAGCGTTAACCACTACACCACGGATCCACAATTGATCATTAATTCCGTATTAATCATGTATTCGTGGCACAAGATCGAAACATAGAGACGTTGTCCGACCACTCGCAAATCAAGACGCTGAACATGAACATTGTACAATAAACAATGTGATATTCTTTGTAAATCCAATGAACTTCATCAGCAGCACTCTAGCTGCATTTCTAAATCCGTTTTATATATATATATATATATTATATTTTGAAATTGTATGTTTTTGTATTTATGTTTTATCATTCGAAATATGACAATTAGCTATCAAAAAAAAACAAAAAACAAAAAACAAAAAAAATCCGTTTGATAGAATGCAGATTAATCTACTGTAGTTCTTATTCATTTCCTAATTCCAGATTTTACATCAGGGTGCGGCTCCTAATTTAAAAAACTGACTATAAAAAAAAAACAAGTCTAAAGACTGGTATTAAAGTAACAGGAGATTTTTTACGCCCATAATATTTTTACGCGAGATTTTTGTTCCGTTGTGAAATAGGTAATATTTAGCATCAAAACCATGTTATTAAGTGTCTTATTTAAAATAAGCGCTGGCCTCGAATAAGTGCCAGTAGGCGCTGAAACGGCGCTAAAAATAAGAGAAACGGCGCTTATTCTAGTGACCACGGGTACGCTCTCATTTGGAAAAGAACTTGTGTACTACATTAAATGGATTTTTATACTTGTGTTAAATTTTATGTTTCAAATATCACCTAATATATAACACCTTTTTTTATAGACGATGGTGTCTACCAGGCAGGTAAGTGCCCTTCCTCTGCTGTAAACAGTGACAGCGACTTCAAAATGTTTTATTGCTCATTATATCTGGGACCTGGGGATTATCATTGGTTTCACTCACCAACTGAGTGGACTGTAGAATATCGGCGTCATATTCCAGGTAAGCATAATGATTGCGTCATATTCCAGGTAAGCATAATTATTGCGTCATATTCCACGTAAGCATAATTATTGCGTCATATTCCAGGTAAGCATAATTATAGCTTCACACTTTAATACCTGAATCTACCTCCTGTCTGTTGTAAATTTCTAATTGAAAACCTTTATAATTTTATGAAGTATCAGGGTGTCTTATCAGCTTCCATACCACCTTTATTTACCCTTTTATTTCTAACAATCAGCCCCCTGGAAAAAGCAAAAGAACAAAGGAACTACTATTGATTGGGTCAATTTTCGGGGACAACGGGCACTGATGGGTTAACAAAAGCTTGTGACAAATATACCTTCTGATAGGTACATTCTGACAGGTGTGTGTATCAAGGAAGAGATTTTAACAAGTTCTCACAAAACATATTCTTTTTTAAATGCCTAGTTATTTATCATATCCTCTAAAGTTATTAGAGAGTTATACATGGTGCAGAATTTCCAGGAATAAAGGAAGAATACGTCATGTTATTGGGTCTTTCTCCCGTAAATTACTCACTACTCAATTTTATACTATATATTCAACGGTGGGAAATATTTGTTAGGATCTTCGAATCTTGGTCCACGTGCTTGTTTAAGCGAACTATACGCAGACGACAAAACTTATTGTGATTGTTTCATTCTTGATGTTGAATAGATTCTAACTTGTGTACTTGAACTTTTACATAATATCCACTGCATTAGCAATTCTGTTCACTTATGAATTCTACACATACGTGTATAGTGGCATTAGCTCAGTTGAGTTGGCAATCCGAGGATCCCGCGTTCGTGCCCTACCACTGAACAAAAATATATCTAGAGGACGACCCCTCTGTATCCTTAGGTCAATGGCGGAGCTGTCTGATAATGCACTTCGTTTGTCTCAAAACGCCGAGGGGAGAGTTTTAGTAGCACAAATGGGAGCTTTAAATACAAGCAGGACTTCGCTCGTGGCACCTTTTTGAAATATTTGACAAATCTGTATGCTTTGAAATTACGCAGGCTGGTAAACGTAAAGTACACCCACTACCACTATCACTATTTCTTGCTCTGAATTATGGATGTAAATGTTTGTATTGTAGGACATCTGTTTTCTGTTAATCCTCGAGTCTTACAATCGATTGATGGTATCTTCAACTTCAACGAACGTGTCTTGCTATCCGGTCACTGGAAATATGGACCATTTCTCTTTGCTGCCATCGGAGCCTATAACGTTGGCTCAATCAAACTAGATTTCAATTCAGAAAAGGTATTGAGTTGCTACTCCGTCAGACATATGTTATTTAGTTGTTACTCCATCAGACATCTGTTTGCAACAAACATTATAAATTCCCATAAATATTGACAACAAACATTAGCTACTCGTATATGTTATCAACAAACAATATGTAACTGCACGATGTGTTGGCAACAGACATTTTGCGTCAACTGTAATGACCAGAATGAATATTAAGTTAGTAAAGGTAGAAAACCTTAACAGTGGGAAAAGTTATAGATTTTGTTTCGGCTACTCACCTTCGTTCTTCCTGCATTTTTGCAGATCTAATATGACTAAAAGTTTATTAGAACAATAATATATAAAAGTATTTCCTAAATCTAGTATTTGTTGAAGAAATGAAATGTTCACAATTTCAAGAAAAATCACCAAATCTATTTGCGAGGCTAATTATTTCCCTCGTTTATCATAATGTACTTTAATAAATGGATGGTATTCACAACTGCAATAGCTTTAGAAATAATTATGTTTTGTAGCACCTTCACGGATGCTTGTGTTTAAGGTCCGCTGTTCTGTATATACAGCATGGTATATTAGTGTGGGGGAGTGATGGCGAGGTGGTCGTGTTTATGTGCGTGTGCGACGTCATGACAACCTCACCACCACTGCCCAATATGGGAGTACAAAACGCAGAGAAAAATAATTAAATTTTCTAGACTGATGTCTTTTATTGTGAAAGCTCTGATGTACCTTTTAAGTCTCCTTTTTTTAGGATCTCCAGACGAACACGTCATGGGAAGATCAAACTTATAAAGACCGTGCGTACAGCTCTAGTATTTTATTAAAACGAGGTGATTGTGTTGGACGCTTTGAACTAGGATCTACCATAGTATTAGCATTTTGTGCCCATAAGGACTTTCAGTTTACAGTACAGCCTGGTCAGACGTTGAAGTATGGGGAATGTCTCGGAAATGTAGTTGTTGATGAAGGTTATTGTTCCAGCAATTATGACGAATTGTGATTGGAAGGCAATTATATACAGAACTTGGCCACCTCCACGTAGTTATCCATTTAAATATTAATGTCCGCATATGTTAACGAAGAAGTTCGGTCATAAATGAAACTTTTCAAGATTATAGAGCTTCAAAAATGAGGAACACCACTTTTAAATTTTTGAAAAAAGCTCTTTCCGTTCCTGAGGTATTCAATGTTAAAGTTGGCATATTCGTAGCATTTTTTTCCGCTTAGCAACTATTCTAGGTATAACCTTTTAGGGAGAATGACACTAATTTCAGCTAGGATGTCATGTGAGGGAAAAAAACTGCTGACAAAATTTATTTTTTAATAACTTTACAACCGCTTCACGAAAAGTTCTGAAACTTTGCTCATTGGTAGAGGTTTTCACGAGGAGTCGGTATTGCAAATGTGAAGTTCAATATTACGTCACAATAATGGTTCCATACCTCCTAAGATTTTTGCTCACAAATAACGCTTTGTTTAATAAGTTAAAAACCAAATGACCGATATTCAATAAAAAGGGGAAGTCAGTTTCAGTATAAAGAAAAATCATGGTAAATTATCGTAGTTACCTTCAAGCCCTTCAAGTAGTCTCTTAATTGTTTGACCTGCAAATGAAGGCCTGGAACTAGTAATTATGGTACTTTAACGCGCAAATTCTTTAGTCGTTAGTTAATTGATTTTTCTATTAGTACATGAATTTTGGTAATTATTGATCATTTTGGTTTTTATGTTATTAAACAAGAGTTCTTTGTCAGTAAAATATCAGGAAGTTTGGAACTAGTGCTGTGACGTCAAAATGAACATACTTGTAATACAGACTTCTCTTGATAACCTCTACTAATGTAGTGTCATTTTTCGTTGAACCGTTATCAAAAAGAAAATTTTTCAGCAGTTTTTCTTCCCTCACATGACATCATAACTGAATTTAGTGCCATTCTCCCTAAGTATTTAGAATTAGAATTTTTGCTAAGAACAAAAAATGCTACGAAATTGCCAACTTTAAAGTAAGATATCGCAGGAACGGAAAGAGCATTTAAGGAAATTTAAAAAGTTGTATTCCTCGTTTTTAAAGCACTTTAATCCAGAAAAGTTTCATTTTCGACCGAACCTCTCCTCCTAGTTTTTAAAAAATGCTTTTCTTTTTTAGCTCTACAATCATTGCCACAAAAGTAGTACCAGAATTTCCAAATTAGTACTTCGGCGAAAAGATTTAGTTACATTTTTTTTAGTTTATCAATGATTTAAGACATTTGCATTAATGCTTATTTTTAGGATTATACCGCTACGTGAATACCAAATTTAAATAAATAAACTTCTCTGATGTAATCTAATCAAGTCATGGTGTAGTTTGCTCATAAAATAGGTTTTTGCTTAAAAATCAGGGAAACTCCAGGAAAAAATATCTCGCGAACTCAGGGAAAATACAATAGAAAATTCTGTGGCAACCCTGCACTGGCAAGTGTGACCATTCCAAGTTTCTCGTCTACTCCTATCCCCATTCTAGTTTTATGGGCGCTCTACCAAATAGGGAGGAAATATGAAATGGACCTAAATTTAGTTTGGTCCTGGAATGCATGAGCTAGTGAATTAAGAACACACGCCCAGGCTTTCCAAGAAAATTAATTTACATGACGTAATCCCACGAGGTTTCACACCCATTCTCGTTTTTAATATATTGATGAATTGTCAAAAAGGTTAACGAGTCAACTTAGATTATATTTTATATTTTCTTTTAATGCACCTATTGCGCATAAGAGTCTACCATTTTGAATATTTTGTTTTTGTTTGTGAAACATTAAAACCAACAGAAGATTTCCTCATCCAAAAATAAGCCAGCATTCAACGTATCAGAAGCATATTTGCACTGGAAATAATTTCATGGCATTTTTAAATCTGAAAAAAACAAACAAGAATACTTTGACCATATAAGGTACTCTTTACCCCTCCAATACTTAGCATGGCCAATGTCATCTTAGTTTTCCAGATTTAAAAACCGCCAGAGATATTAGTACTGTAAGTAAACGGTCCAAAAAGACATATGTACGTCTTTCGGGTTCTAAGGGTTAAAACTGTTTATAAACATTAGATTTTCTTATAAATCAAGCATACGCTAATCTTATTGCGCAGCCTAAAGTTTTCAGTGAAATGAAAAGAATATCAGTGTGATTTACTTAGAAGACACGTTTTCTACATATAAACAGAAGAAAGTAGCTACAGACGTCAACCCAATTAAATTTTCCTGCAGTTTTGGTCATAATACTTACGGACGAGGTGCCAATTTTACCAAAATAGTAATGTGAAAGTGAGTAATATGGTATGTCGATGTTTTAGTCTACTTTCGTACAAGAAAAGTGTTTTATATCCACGAATAATGAATAAGTAACAAGGCTTGCGTATTCTGAGATTGAATCCATGAAATATATTAGCATAATTTAGCGATATGTTAGCGAGTTTTTGAAATATCTTAGCGTAACAAAATTATAGTTAATATTATATTGTGTTAATAATTTATTATAAAAAACGACAATTAGATTCCAACTAATGCCTTAAAAACATGTTATATTTGTGGAAATATATTTTCGAGTGTGACCACGGTTGTCATTATAGCTCATATAAGTTTGTTTATACAGTATTTTCGAACCCCGTATAAGTGGAATATTTTTTTTCCATTCTCATTGTTTTTTTCCATTCTCATTTAATACTTCTTCACACGAACTAGTCGATAACTCAAACATTTGTTCTCTCAAATCCGCAATAACTCGAACAACCTCATAGCAGTATTTCTCCGAATAAGTCGAACCTTTTCAGAAGAAATAAGATTATTAGGATACTTTT
>JANTOQ010143928.1:0-15155 GCA_027564595.1 Bythotiara depressa | reverse complement strand
TGTTTTAGGGGTATGGTACCTAATTAATTATGTACATAATTAATTTTTGGTCACTTTCTTATCATTTTCGCGTTTTATCTAATCGTGGGTATCAATTAGACATAGATATTCCCATAAAAGTGGATACGCCAAGAAATTAGTTTTTTTCCTGTAACCACACCTTAACCACTAGGCCACCGCTCCGTGAATGTGTTTATTTAGACCATTCCCTCGCTATGTGCGTGTTTGTACGAATCTGTACAGAAAAAAAAGACGCCATATTTAGTCGGAGAATAATTAGAAATTTGTATAACCTCTTTGCAACACGTGCCGCCATTTTGATTGTGGTTTCAGGACCTTTGAAGTAATATGAGTGAAGAAAAGATATACATTCCGACGTTTTTAACGAAAGGGCACTGGCATGTGCAATCCTACTACAACAATACACATAATTTACTGATTTGTGGATCTGTAGTTTAGTTGTTAACGCTCTCGCCTTTGACGTAGTGACTCCGGGTTCGATTCCCGGCCGAAGCCAAAATTTATATCTTGTATAGAGGTTTGCGATGAGACGTTGGGCAACGTTTCCACGTGGCGGGGCCACGCCCACTATATGTTGTGTGCGCCACTAGTCTGACAATATGCAATAATTGTCCTCGTCAGCTAGTGGTGCAGTGTTGTGTATATGAGTGTCTGTAAGGTGTTAATACCTAACTTGGATAGAAAAAATTTTTTTACTGATATAAGGCGCCAAAATAACCAAATCACGAATGGTGAGACTGCGTTACCTGTAACTTAACCCTTTATGCATAATGTCCCCCGGAAAAGAATCAAAGCATTGGTCATATCTTTGTTATTTTGCTTTTTCCAGGGGGTTTAATTATTGGAAATGTAATGTAAAATAAATTTGGTAAAAGCTGATAAGACCTCATAAAATTATAAAAGTTTCCAAAACAACAAACAGGGGGTATGCTTATGCATTAAATGGTTAAGACACGCGAATCTTAAGAGGTTTAGTACTGAAGTAAATCCAACCTCGTCCCCAGGGCCTCTTTTCCTTGAAGATAGCGTAAGAAGGAAAAAAGGAAAAGAAGCCTTGGGGACGAGGTTGGAAGTAATCGCGATCCTAAAGTACGGTTGCAAAGTGTGTATATGTCCCGTTTTCCTCAGAGTAGGGGAAACGGGACTTTGTGGTATCGTGAAACACAAAGATATGAAGTAAGGTGCTTACCGTGTTTTTTCATGAAATGACAAATCCAATTTTGTTCATACGTTCCTGAACGAGATGTACAAACAAGAAAATAAAAGACTGTCTAAAATAAAATGTATTAACGACGAAATAAAAAATAAGATGTATTAACGAAATAAAAATAAGAATTATTAACGAAATAAAAAATATAGAAAACTTGTTTGTCTTTTTTTATTGTGGACTGATATTTTACTCTGTAATGTTCAATCAGGATCGTGAAAAGATTCTCTATGGCACCAGGAAGCAAATGCTAGATCAGAAATAAACTCAAGACTAAGCTCAACTGAAGTTATTATCTTATGTTATAGCAACACAAAACTCAAGAATCCGTTTTCTTTTTGTCTATCCCACAATAAGGAAATATATCTTTATTACTGATTACAAACCCATGGTTACTAAATAAAAAAACAAAGATTAAGATACGAATTTTGAGACGAGCCACTTGTAACGCAACCTGGTATCCAGTGCTATTAATGCGTTCGATATGAAAACGGCGAGAAAAATTTGCTATCAGTTATATCAAAACAGGGGGGCTGAGAACAAGGTTGGCTTGTAACGATGAAAATCGACACGTTCTATATTTTCAATAGAGATCACAGAGAACCACAATAGTCAATATGTACACAATGAAAACAACTTTGGTCTTCGTATTGTTAGTAAAAAGTCGTCGCACGCTTATGAAGTCGCTTGTATTAACAAATCTTGTATTTACATTTTTATGATAAATAATTTAACGCTTCAGTGAACGTTCTTGCCATGATAGTTTCCGACTGACAAATAACTTACTTGAAGTATGCACACTATTTATATATCACTACAGGTTATTTTAAAAGTGTTTTTATAAATTTCACAAATCAAGATCTTTGTATTCATGGTAGATCTTTTGAAGAATATTATTTTCGTCCCACGTGCATCTTCTGCCGAAAAAACAATACGCAAGATCAAACTATCTTTCTGTTATCAGATCAGAGAGAAAAAGGATTTCTATATGCTTCAGTTGCTATCATATCCAGAAAAATAAACGACGGCAGTGAATGGTCAGAAAATATTACCCTATTTTTTGTTCTTTTTTAAATTTAAATTTGTTTAATTAAAAGTAAAGAAAAAAATTAAGGATGGAAAAGAAATAAGTTTTACGGTAAATACGAATAGAAAACAACTTGTATAGCTTAGTAACAAAGAGTGCTACCTCGTAAGCAGTGTTTGGTTCCCTTTCGATATGAAGACATGGTAAGAACTATCCTGGGAACGAAGTTGAATAAAAATAATACCAACCTCATATACAAGACATTTTACCGTTTAAACGATGGTGAAAAATAAGCGAGGCATTTAACGTGTTGGGTAAAAGGCTGCAAAACGATAAATACAAACCGCGACTGTAACAACCAATATAGAGAAGATACAAGCTTTGAGCTTTTGTTTACAAAAGTAAAATGTTTGTCAGAGTAATATACGCCAATTCAACATAAGCGCTGCCATTTTGAATTATTTTTTTCTGTTGATTTTACACTGAAACCGAACTCGTATTTGAAATGCTCGTCGAAAAATAAGCCAGAATACCAAGTTTCAAACGTATACCTGCACTACAAACCGTTTTATAGCATCTTGAAATTTGGGAAAATAAGACTTTGAGTGCGGGGGAGGAGAACTTGATCCCTAAAAACTTTCACGGCCAAAACCTTCTGAAGGTTTAAGATTTTAAAACGCAATAAATTCATTTGTAGAGCAGCTATGAATGTCAAACTTTGTATTTTACTTATTTTTCGACGAGGAATATGAATCCGAGGTCGTTTTTTGTGTACAACCAACAGAGAGAGAAATTCAAAATGGCAGCTATTATGTTGAATTTGTGTATTAAATAGATTTTATAAGCGATTTTTATCTTTGGTGACGGTGTCCCCGGAAATTAATTAAATCATTACTCGTTACTTTCCTGTTTTGTGTTTTCCAGGGGGTTAAGTTAATTTTTGGAAATAAAAGGAAAAATAAAGTTGGAAAAATGTGATAAGACACCCTTGATTTTCATCAAAATTATAAAGGATTCTAACAGGCCTTTTACAATAAACGGGGGTCATTAAAAAAGTTTAACATATATTCATTTACCTAAAACATATGTTACTTATAAACCGTAGTCTAGACTATTAACGACATGTATTGGAGGGGTAAATATGACTGACTAATAGTCAATTTTCTTCCCAGACGAACGCAAACAAATAAAGAAATTCAAAAGTTCAGTCGTGATTTCTGTTGAAAAGATAAATGATATTCCGCTCATAATATTATTAATATTATTAAGTTAAGTTATTTTCACGCAAAAATAGTGTGAGAAAAAACGGTATAATTTTTCAAATCGTATACTTCAATTATAACAAGTTAATTTCACACTTGACTGCACGCCCCTGCCGTGTCACACGCGGTAGCTCTTACTGACAAATACTGCAAGTCGAGCATGCCGAAAATTTCGGCATGGCTTTGTGCATGTAGCGGGTAATATGAAACCTCAAACTCAATCATTTCAAACTCGTTTCCAAGCGAAAATACCACCGCTCGTGCTCCGATACTACGTTAAAATGCCTGGAGAACGTGACTTTACAACCTGAATGGTGGGAATGGGAAACTAATGAAACAAAAATAACAGGAACGCTTGGCATAACCATGAAACTAGCTAGATCTCTCTTGAACGAGAAAAACACTTCTTGGCTAGGCAAATTAAAATTAATTTTCAAAACACAAAAGATCTTCCCTATCATCCTCTACTTCTTGCAAATGAAAAGATCAGTTCTTACACAGCCGAATCCATCAATATGCACAAAATTCTCTTCTAGAGAAACAATACTTTCACACTTGAATGAACGGTCTGGCCCTGCTGTGACATGTTCGGTAACTACATGATGGGTCACTCCGAAAGAAAAAATATGTTAACTATGAAAACGTCTCATTTTGCGTACAATTTTTAATCCGTGTTTAGTTTTTAAAATTTATGAAAAACTAGTAAATCGGAGAGTGTGAAATTTGTGTAAACTCGTGTGATTAGTTAGAAAACTAATTTATTATACGTACACTTGTTATAAATTCCAACTGTGTGTCTATTTGTTTTTACTGCTTTTTATCAGCAGCTGTTATTTAAATTAAAACTTTTCAAAACAAATGAACAAACAGAAATACAAATGGCACAGCATTCACGATAAGAAACAACATTGATATCAAATTAATATATACTTCACAGAAAAATGTAACAGTGAAAATATGAGGATCATTCTCAATGTATATTTGTTTATTTTTATTATTATTATTTACTAAATATTTTCCGATTTTCCGACGGAGAAGTTTATATACTCGTGGAAATATTCGTTTGTGAATATCGCTTAAATTGAACGGTGCAAGTGTTATTGTTTTTCTAAGTTTCATTTTAACGTTTTTTCTTTGGTAATTTGTCACGAATATTAAAATAAAAAATTTCACTGGGAAAAAAACTTAAAATTGTTTATTTGTTTATTATTATTTTGAGATTATATCGAGTTCAGTAAATCGGAAATCTCTTTGAAAATATTTAAGTGAGTGTGAGAATATATGGGGAAAGTACAAAAACTTTCTCCAAATTGATTGCCTGTCGACTCATTCAACAGACTCAAGAAGATATGGTAAAAATTACATTATTATTTATTTCGCCAATCAACTATCCTTCTTATTTTGAGTTTAGTGTTTGTTACTTATTACTATTTTTATATTGTTATTTCTTTACTACATAATTTTCTATACTTTTATTTTGTTTTAAGTTTAAATTTAGCTTTCCACTCATCGTTTCTTTCTTCTACCTGTACACTATTTAACGCTTGATCAATCAACAAATTATGGTCTAGATTTGCAGAATGATGGAGACGTATCAATTAGCTACAGGCTTGGGATAAAAAAAATGCAAGAAATCATTTTGATTCTTTAGAATTATCCGATGATAGAGGCTCCTTTTTCGTTTTTTGCTACCCTTTCGAGTAGAGGTGGAAACTACTCGTAATGCCGAGTGTTGCAAAAAGGTATAACGTAACATCTACATGATAAGTAGTGCGCTCCGCACCATATGTTATGCAAGGCAACCAAACAGAAAATTAGAAGCGTTACGTTTAAAGTACATATTATTTTATTGAACGTTGTCGTGTCGATCAAGTCCAGTATTCCGCAAGAAGGCTCCTACCAAATTTTAAAAATTATTTAGCAATAAGAATGAATGGTTGTTGTTTAGTTGCAATGTAGTGTGTGTATAAAATGATCATACATAATATTTATTAGAAAAATAAACACGGTTTTTAAATTTATCTGTTTGCCTACATCTTTCTCCCAACAAATACATAAAACTCTCATGAAAATGTTACTGTTAATAAATTTATGTAGAAGCCTTCGAATTGATCACATCCAATATTTTATTAATACCGACATGTCGAATTTAAAACCTGCTGTATGACAAATTCATTCATTCTAATTCGACCACGAATTAACAATATGCACTGTGGATCCATGCGTGAAAAAATCAAATTTCTTATATCCTATTGAGCACAACGATCGAATCAATGCAGAACGCCTATATGCAGAACCGATGTATCAATTTAACTACCAGCATACTCTCAGACACTTTATTCAAAACAACCCGTGCTCACTTGATTTTTACTGGCTGGTTTCAAAGTTGAAATGATTTTCATTGGTTCACCTTTTAAAGTCAAAATTGTGATTGGTTAGCAAAAGTTAATTAATGATTCCATTGTTTTACTTGATGAATTATCAAGTATTGTATATCGTACTTGGTGTGCCTTTACCATTTGTGTGCTGTTTACAAATCACACATTAAAGAACGCAAACGTTTACAGAAAAGAAGAACCAAAATTATCTAAATTTGTTAGTGGTGTTTTTCACAAGTTTGTACCCTCGTTAGCTGATTCATGTGACATTGTATTAATCAGATTATATCAAAGTAATGAATTAAAGATCTAACAACCAAACATTGCTGGCATCGATTGTATGACTACTATAGAAAGAGTAATGAGTTTTCCATCGGCAAGCATCACTTATCCTGACAAATATGGTGAGATGAACACTGAATATGTTCATCCAGCAATGCATCAAAGACCTCCAGGAGGAAGTGCACATCCTGATAATAATTTCCGCTGGCCACATGGAAATAATACCGGAACTGCCAGCGATCGAAATGTGTTTTTTAATTACCCGCAATATTTACAAGACAAAGCCTCTCCCCCGCGAAATGATATTCGATACGGAGAGATGAGGTACCAGTATGATACACGATCGCATCATGACGCTGCTGTCTTACACGAAGAACAACAAAGAGTACACGACTTTCACCTTCAACAAATGCAGAAGTCAATAAACGAAATGCGTACTGTTCAACCACAAAATGAAATGCGGTTTCCGAACAACGATGTAAGACCTGCTTTCCCTAAAAAGTATGAAACTCATGCCCATGAAATGCGCCTTCCATTCGACGATGTTCATTTAACTCACGATAACATAAGGCCCGGATTTACTCCATCATTTGAAGATCGACATTCTACGAGTGACGTCAGGTATCCATTTTCTACATCTTCAACTAATATACGACCACCATTCAACGACGCCCGTTATCATTACAGTAGTGCTAGTAGTGACGACATATTGAACCGATCAACGTCGACTATACCACCTGATAATTCTCCACCGCGTCTTGAACCGATGGAAAAATTCTGTGAACCAACTATTCCTACCACAACTCACTCATCCGTTGAAGCAGTTGATGAAGTAAGGTCGTCCACGGAACAGACGCCGTTGAATAATTCCACAATGACAACAACTAGTGAGAAAAGCGACGAAGTTGAATCTAAGCCGTGTCTTCCTGGCCCTTCCGTGTATCAGGACCGACCAACTGTAGCAGTGTCAGGGAAAAATTCCGACGCACCGAATGTTTTACCTGAAGGTGAATATTTATCATTGCCACAACATAAGAAAAACGAGATGTTGCAAAAAACTGCACACGACGAACGGAAATTAGAAGAACGTACGCGTGAAGAACACAAACCAACCTTAGTGCCAAAAACTACCAACGAATTAATTGAACCAAAGAAAGAGATAGAAAAAAGTAAATTGACAATAGTTTCTTCTCGTAATAAAGAAACTTCAATCGAATCTGAAAACTCAGATAATTCACCGAACGATGGCAAATCACCAAAGAGTGATTCCTCTTCCACGCAGGATAATGGTCTACCCAGTTACACAGCCATGATTGCTCAGGCCATTCTCAAGAAAGAGACCAATAAAAGTACGCTATCCGATATCTATGAGTTTATGGAAAAGACTTTCCCTTCTTTAGAAAGACGTGGAACAGGTTGGCGAAATTGTGTTCGACACACGTTATCGTTAAATGACTGTTTTGTTAAGCTCCATAGACCAGAGAACGGTCGTAGTTGCAACTGGGCTGTCCATCCGTCATATTTTGAGAGTTTCTCACGAGGAGACTACAGAAAACGGCGTGCCTTAAGAAAACGACCCCGAGGACTACAGTGGATAGATCCAGTTATGCTTGCGGGGTATCCTTTCATGCGGGAACACGAATTACACCCGGACATGCAACAGCAATCGTTTTATCATTATCCACATGTGCCAGGTATGTGGGGCTCACCACAGGGATCATATAATACATCCGTAAGCCAAACACCACCACCCAACCATTTACAACATTTTCCTCAAGCACCACCACCACTACCGCCTGGTGTACACAATCCTTACGCAGGTCATTCCAACCATCCGGGACATTTACAAGGTAATCATTGTACGAATCCAGAATGTTATTGTCAGTACAGCAAAGCTGTTTGTAGGGTATACACTCCATAACAATTATACGACGTAGAACTTGCCTTCGACTCTCTAGAGTTCAATTTCTTGGTAAATTTCAATTCTAGTTGTTTTTTCACAAACTTCTGTAAGTTATTTATTTATTTAATATTTACCATGGAGTTCAGCGTTTTTCACTATAATAATTTGACAAACACGTTGTGTTATCTTATGACCAGCTGTTTTCTGGCCATTTTTTCGGCTGACAAATGCCCCTGGTTCTTCGTGTTGCCTTATATGTACTCTTCCCTTGTTATTAACACTTTAATGCATAGTGCGCCCGGAAAGGAATCAAATCGTTGGTCATTTCTTTGCTATTTTGCTTTTTCCAGGGGGTTAATTATTGGAAATATAATGTTAAATAAATTTGGTAAAAGCTGATAAGACCTCCTTATTCCTGATAAAATTATTATAAAGATTTCTAATCTGGAGTTTATTTTCACCAGGAGGTATGCTTGTGCATTAAAAGGTTTAATATAAACGCTTGTAGTTTTCTTTTCAATTTGCATTCTTACTAAATCTGGACTTTTTATATAAATTGTAATTTATGCTCACGAATATTAACTATTTGTTTACACGGATTATTATTATTTGTTATTATTTTTGTATATAGCTGTAGCTGTACGTGAGTGTTAAAACACAGTAGAGTAAATAAACATTTCTGTTTAGGAATTTCTCTCAAAGTTCTTCAATCAAGATAAGGAAGTAAATTCACAGTGCTCTCTTACAAAGGAAGGCGAGAAAGTATAGATTTGTTTCACTCTTTCTGCACACCTTTTGTATAACTGCTTTCAAAAGAATTTTGATGAAAACTAAGTAATTTTGATGAAAAATAGAATTAGGATTCCGATTTTTCACTCAAATTTTAGTGTTGAAAATATCTAATCGCGCCAGTAAATACAAAGTTTGTTTGGTAGTTTTGGCTATCACACATGCAATTCAAAGCATATTTGATTTCCAACTTTTCATTTTTCGCTTTTCATTCTCATTCAAAAATTGCCGCATGATTTTCACTTGTGGATATAAAAAATTTGAAATATAATTCCAGTTTGATTTCATGAAAATGGTCAAGAAAGTCATTCGTGTGACGGAGAGACTGAAAGAGTCTAGATTTATCCAATATGTAGATATGATCTGAAAGAGTGTAGATTTATCCGATATGGACTTTTAATTTGAGTAAGAAAAATGCCTATGAAAAAATTCTGCAAATGCCGAAAGTGAATGACACCTGTTTCATATTTTTTCTTCAGATGGGCGCACATTTAAAAATATCACGTATTAAAATAAACATCTGAAAAATTAAAACCGATCTGTCTAGCTGTCGTACGCGATATGTCTTTCATCTAGACATAGTCGTGACTATGGTCTAGACAAATGCTGTATCAATGTCGGGTCTAGCCATATTTCCTAAGCAGGTTCCAGGAAAATTTTCGGTGGAAAATCGTTGATTTAGCAAAATTAAAATTCTAAGTGATTAAACCGGTAACGAAATCATAACCCTTTAAGCGATTAAAAAAACCGGTAACGAAATCATAAACCTTTAAGGCATAAACACACACCCTATTTATATTAAACTTCCTATTGGAAACCTTTATACTATTATTAGGAACCAGGGTGTCTTAACAGATTTTACCAAATTTATTTAACATTATATTTTCAATACTTAACCAACCACCTGAGAAAAGCAAAATAGCAAAGGAATGACCAATGGTGATATCCCTTTCTTGGGGACACTTGCATGATCAGGTTGCTTTTCATCATACATGCTCTGCTTGTATTAGTGGAGTCTTTATGAAGAAAATTAAAAAACAAAATGTGTCTGCGTGCTTCAAGTTGTATCTTTTATTTATTGAGAAGTTCTTGTGTTATGCAAGAAAATTTAAGCGCTCGAATAATGTAATTTTTATAAAACTTTGTATATATACGATATTGCATGAATAAATTAAGAACTTTAACCAACATATTTTTTTGTTTTTGCGTTACTCTACATTATGGAGATGTAAAAACAAAAGTTAACTCTACATTATGGAGATAAATACAAAAGTTAACTCTAAATGGCTCTCTAAATTCTCTAAATTAACCAAAGAGTTAATGACCTTTCCCTCTCCGCGAACACTCTTTTTTAAACGATCTGATATACCATTACCAAATACATAATGGTACCTCATCAGAAGATTAAACCCTTTATTTTTTTGTTCAAGAAAGTTTATTTCCGATTCAATTTCCTCCTCAAAAATACTCTTATGCCCATGCTAAGTACCGGAAGAGCCTCGTTTTCGTGTTTGAATGTCTATGGTATGTCAAATGGAGAGGAAAATTGAGGTTTACTTAGAACACCTCTTTTTACTATTTCTCTTAGAATTCCTCTTTTTCCCAGGAAGAATGGCTAATTTTTAGAACACCTCTTGTTTCAAGGAAACGAGGTGGTTTCTCTTAGAACAGTTCATTTTGCCAGGAAGTCAGAAAATTAACAACTCGTAGAACAGCTCAATTTACCAGGTAAAAGACAAATATTTCTTAGATCAGCTCAATTTTCCAGGAAAAGAAAACCTGGACTTTAAAACAACTCATCTTTCCAGAAAACCAAACTCATCATTTTTGTAGAACATCTCTATTTGCCCAACCTCGTCCCCTTCTTCTCTCGCCTTCCCAATATCAAAAAGAGAAAGAAGCCCTGGGGACGAGGTTGCTATTTGCCAGGGACTGACTGATACACCTCTAGAACATCTGCTTCCTTGAACTTCCTAGGACAACATTTGTGGAACAAATTTTTAAATGACTATGACAAAACAATACATTATCTACCTGTGTTTAAACAGAAAATAAAAAATATTCTACTAACCGTCAACCTCGTCCCCAGGGCTTCTTTTCCTTTTTTTACTTGAGATCTCGCCTTCCGATATCAAAAAGAGAAAGAGACCCTGGGAACGAGGTTGACTAACCGTGCCAATGAACAAACATTCTTTTAACGACTGACAACATTTCTATATATTTTATATCACGAGCTTGCAAACTATATATAAACTTGCAAACAATTCTTTGTTCAATATTCAATCGGGTTTGGTGATAAGACTTTCAGTCTTCTTCTTACTCCAGCCATATATACATTATAATATATTATAAATGGAAACACAAAATAGGAATAGTTCTAAATGGCGAAATATATTCTGAAACTGAAAAACTGGACAAACGTTTTGGCAATTATGAGGTTTTAGTTCCCATTCATGTTCTGCCAGGAAAAATGGAGTAAACGGAGTGGATATTTCCGGGAAACCTGATAAGAACGCAAATAATAGTTGTTTTTAAAAACGTGTCGTAAATTGTGCGTTTTTTAATGATTTTATGATGTCACAAACTCCATAAACCCAGAAACAGTGACTTCAGTACTAAATTATTTGCCATAATAGTTAAAAACTCATTGTGTTCTACTGAAGGAAACAGTAATAATAACAACATTAAAAAACGACAAAACAAAATGAGCGGGGTAACATAATAATTATATAAAGTGAATTAAACATAAATCAACAAGACGGATTTCGTGGAAATAAAAAGATTCCAGGAAAGAAAGCGATTGTGATTGGATGAGACAAAATTTTCGTAGGGAAGAAATTTAAAAAGGATTAAAATTTTCGGAACTTTTTACAATAGCAAACTTGATGTACTATAGCAAACTTTCCGTCCAATGAAAATTTTCAGTGAGCGGAATTCAGGCTTCAAATCAGAAAGCGCCAACGTTACTACGGTCGATACTCAGGCTAGACGACGAGACGATCACATTGTTTTCATTCCCCACCAGTTTTATTTAATGAAACTCACATTCAGTCCTATTAATAGTTTCATGGTAGAAAAATTTCGCAAGAATAATCTTTCCGGTTCAGAAAACTGCACTGTTTTTAATTTACTTCGCACTTTGGTTTTAAAGAAATTTCGCTGCGCATGAACTAGCCAGGTAACGCCAGTTGTTGATTCCAAATGTTATGCTCATTGTAGTAACTTATTATCTTTATGGCCCGCTCCATTACGGTGCTAATACCTCTGGAACGGGAGAGGTTGAGGGAGCAGGGGTTATCTCGTCGTAATCTTCATTAATTTCTGTGTCTAATAGCATTGTTTTGATGCCGTTAAAGTACAACGCTACTGTGCAGTGATCCATTTCCGCGAAACAGGAGAAAAATTTACAATTTTTGAAAACATGCTTCAAAGTCTAAACGTTAAGAAAAACATAGAAAGATTTTCCTGTTATTTCAATACACCTATCAGACTAGAGAGGCTACCATTTTGAATAATTTTTCTGTTTCTGCCACATTAAAACCGGCAGCAGATTGGAATTCCTCGTCGAAAAATAAGCCAGCGTGCAAAGTTTTTTACACTGGAAGTAATTTTATGGCGTTTTGAAAAATAAGAAGACATTGATCGTGAAGAATATTGAAGTCCGTTTTTAATAAAAACAAACTTTAAATTGCGGTCCAATATGAAAAGGTCTATTCGGAAAGACGTGACAATTAGAACGAAACAAAATAATATATCTCCAGGTGCTATCAAGCACAGAACGTTTACCTCCTTGGTTTACCTAGACTAGACTCGTCGTTCTTGAAGTATTTATAAATATTGTAATGTGAACGCGGAGCATGGGATAGGAAAAGAACGACTAGTATTTATTGCATAAAGATTCTCAAACTTTTACAGGTACCTGCGAGGAGTAACCATCACTGTCCGTATGATTAAAAACGGGGGTAACGTAAAGTTTTTATTTTAAAGGTTTCTTTGGGGGGCGGAGAAAGGTTGCCGTAAATTCCGGCTCTCTTCTCATGCTGGATTATAATTAAAGAAAAGACTAATCTAGTCTATGGTTTACCTTAAAGGAAGAAATTTCCGCGATAATTTAATTTCGCGAATTAGCTTATGACACATTTTACTTCACGACAATTTAATTTTGCGAGTTGATAATTTTCTTAATTTTTCACGAGAATTTAATGCCGCGAGTGGCTGAAACTAATATTCAGTCATACGCGAAATTAAGATCTTGCGAAGCAAAACTATGGCAGGCAACATCAGGCATCTCAACCACCTTTAAAATCGTGAGAGTAATGGCAGTGATTCCCTTGAAACACTGTGGTAATATTAAGCATTACAAAAACGATTACGAGATCTTATTTTCTTTATATGTTATTATCGTAAAGTTATCTTCTACAATAATATAATGACATAACATAATTCTTCTCGTTTATTTACCAACCTTCACTCGTCCCATTCCTCCTCTCCATTTCCATACATTTTCCCACCACAAATATAACGAGTTAAGAAGTGTATGAATGTTTATTTGTAAATCGGTCTTTTTAAAAATTTTCGCGAGAATTTAATTTCAAAAATTAAATAATGGACTAAAAATCTTCGATAAAAAAAGCTGAATGCAACGTTTCGGAACTTGTTGTTCCATTATCGAGAATTATAAATTAACCGTTAAAATTGAAGACATGATATACGAAAATGACGTTATAGTTAAACGAGAAGGCATTGTATAGCAAATTATCTTTCAGCAGGAAACTCCATAGCAGTGCGGTGCAAAAAACTTCAACTGCTATATATTGGCCAGACTGGAGTTGATGTTTTTTGCGCCGCACTGTTATTATGGAGTTTCCTGCTGAAAGATAATATGCTATACAATGCCTTCTCGTTATTGGAGAATTTAATTTCGCGAATCGGTGTTTTTCATGGGAATTTAAGTTAACTAAATTTCGCGAAAATGGGCAAAATTCTTCCCGCGAAAATTTCTTCATTTAAGGTCTGTGGATTAAATTTCCCTTATACACCCAGAAAATGTATCTTCACAAATACATTTGTGTTGCTGTTTTCATATTTTTTGTATACCCCCGGAAAAGGAACTAAGAAATCATTTTTCACGAAAACATCGAGTTCGGCAGAGTAAATCTCAGAAGCAGCTAGCAGAGATCTCAGAAAATAAGGGTTCTTAACTGCCAGAAAGTACGTTTTTGGAGCGAACCAAGAGCACTAGAGCACTCTTTTCCCCAGGAAACGTGGTTGTTTCTTTTAGAACAGCTCAGTTTGCCAGGAAAGAGATATTTACTTCTAGAACATTTAGATTTGCAGGAAGTCTAATAAATATCTTTCTTAAAACATTTCTTTGTGTTTGGCAAATTGAGCTGTTCTAGGGCCAATACTGGAACCGCTTTTAATTTTGATTTATATTAAGGATTTACGTAAATCAATGTATTGAAACATAAATCAATTCTATAGTTTTTTTCTCATAACGTTAATTTGCCTTCCTGTGCATCTCCTAAATTTTGTGACTTTTAGTTTTTAGCTATTACCTACATTTCCTGAAAATGTTATAAAAACATGATTAATATTTTTGCTGTAATTGATCTTTTGTCAAGGTCACCTGACAAACTTTCTCATTTTTATGTTATAAACAATAAATTATAAGGTGTAAACAAAGATATTGGCATTAAAAATTACTTTTTTAGGTATGATATATACACATACACATATGGGAAGAAAAATTAAAAAATTTAGACCAAATATTTGGTCAATACTTGATGACGTCAGCAAAAAGTTTAATGTACTTGTTACGGTTCCTTACTCACACCAAGGATATCCTTGCTCACACCAAGTTTGGAGTCGCATGCATTAGCAGTTTCCGAGATCTTAAGGGGGCGATTACCAATTAGGGTTAAGAAAGAATTGGCGTGTTAATATATGACAACCTAACATGGAGAAATCATATGAGTCAAATAGAAACTAAAATAGCAAAAAGTATAGGTATATTAGCCAAAGCTATATATCTTTTAAACTAAAAATGTCTAACGGATCTATATTATTCATTCGTACATAGCTACATAAACTACGCCAATGTAGTATGATCAAGCACAAACCAAACCAAATATAAAAAACTACATAATAAGCAAAAGCATGCAGTTAGAATTATATTCAACGAAGGAAAACAAACACCATCAAAACCCTTATTTAGAAAAATGAAAACTCTTAACGTTTATCAAATTAATATATACCAAACTTTAATTTTTATGTATAAAGTAAA
>JANTOQ010143817.1:0-11363 GCA_027564595.1 Bythotiara depressa | reverse complement strand
TGATTGTATTTGTGCTGGAACTGCTCTGTTTAACTAGAAAACTTAGAAATGGAATTATCTTTGTTACGTGGGTTTTAACCTCCATTGTTCATCAACTTAGGTTCCAAGTTGCTTATATTACAGGTGTGCATATTCAGTTCTCTTACATTTTTTTTACTCAGGTTCTCACATGTCTTGGGATACATTTATGGGAGAGACTTCATAGACTATGGCAAAAGCTACGAGCTGAAGAACAGACCTGGCAGATGTTGTTTTACCTTGGTGTAGAAGCACTTAGAAAGAGCTTTGAGGTAATTTTGTTTTTTTTGTTGTTGTCCACAGATTAGGCCTACTTTAAGTGGTTGTTTTTACATCAAGTAGTCGATTACCCATCGTTTAAATTTAAAACTGAAAAATGTCAGCATGTTACAATGTTAGAATTCAACATTGCTCTCTATAGTTAAATTTTCCTTAAAAACACAGACGACCATTGCTGGATTTAAATAAATATTTATGTTAATTGCCATAATTCTTGAATCCGGCTCTTCTACTGCCGACTTATAATAAAAGAATCGACTAATCTAGTCTAGGGCCCACTAAAAGAATCGTTTATTTTATGCAATTTGGGTGGTTTTTAAAAATTATACTTATAAAGTTAGCAAGATAAGCATTTAATAATGCAACAGGACAAAGGTAGAATATTGTGAAAAAATGACCAAAATGGTCACAATTGAGGGGTGAGGGTGGGAATTTGTTTGGAGTGAGGAGGATTCCAAATATGGTGAATGCTACAAAAAAAGTGGGATGTTTACACCTTACCTACTCTGAAGATAGTTATTGTATAGCCTGTAAAGTTAATTCATGCGTTCACACGAATTGAGAATTATTTTTTACAAGGTGTTTATTTCCTTTGCTTCTTGTATGTTCTACTCTCTAATTTAGACTCAAGTAGAGGTGAAACAAGGAATCACTCAATTAGAACGTGTTGTGGAGGAAATATCTGAAGCTGAACGTGCCAAAGAGCAACGGAAAGAAAATAAACGCCTGAAAAAGAAAAAGCGTAAGAAAAACAGAGCAAAATCGAGTGAAGAAAAAGCGGATATAGAGCAACAAGAAGAAGAGAAGAGTGAAGTAAATGAAATGGATGAAGAAAAATGTGCTAATGATACAAGCGAAGAGGAATGTAATGAGAATGGAACAGAACATTCAGAATCTTTAGACGAGAGTGAAAAATCGAGTTCTGACAATTTAATTAGTCCACGAAAACTAGATGATGATGGCACAGAAAGTTCTCTTGATAGTGCACCGATTGACGTTTCCAACAGTGAGGTATCATCGTGTAATTCATCTGGAGAGAAAACAGAAGGATTACTCAAAATATGTGAAGATCACACTGATTTACCTCTATGTTCCAGGGATCCCGATAACTGTAGTGAAGAATCAGTACACAGTGACCACTCATCGCATAAATGTAATTCGAAAAGTAGTACTCCCCCCAAGTCACATCAATGTTATAGGGAATCTGTGACGTGTAAATCATCTGTAACATGTAAGTCTTCGCACAAAAACAAGGACACTAACGCGTCTTTATCAGATGTTTCATGTAAAGCATGCAACGAAATATCTAGTACAAAACCGCATACCTGTCACGCTTCACTCGTGTCATGTGAAAGCAACAAGGATCACGTTTCAGGGAAAGGAAACGGCACGTGCAAATGTGAGGATGACACATGTAAACCCTCTCTCAAAAAAAATGGTTATGTCAACCACCAAGACTACCGGAAATGTCAGTATAAATCCTACTACAGTCACAAACGGAATGGATATAATCACAATTGTCGAGGGTGTGACCACTCGATGGTTGGGCCAAGGTTTAACCGTGCAGAAGATCATAGTCGCTGGAAGTTGGATTCTGGTGGTTATCAAGGTGACGTGTACGATAAATGCTATGTTGGTAATGGAAGTGTGAATGGCCGTGGCAGGGGGAAACGGAAGGGACACAAAAATAAGGTAAACTGCCATCAAACATATGTTAAACTGCCATCAAAGTTAAGGTAAACTGCCATCAAACATATGTTAAACTGCCATCAAAATTAAGGTAAAATGCCATCGAACATGTTAAACTGCCATCAAAGTTTAACTAGGTGGATACATTTTCTAGACATAGCTGCTTGCGCCTGAAAATTATATAATATTTCCAAAATCCATCTTAATACTGTTTACAAAGTTTTCTATATTTACAATCTCCAACTTACAATTTGTACTTTCTTGTTGCAGATAAAATCATCTTGGCACTGGCTGTAAGTTACTAAAATGAATTTTTCCAATCTGCGCATATTTTCTCATTGTCCGTCAGACTTCCTAGATTTGTGGCGAATTTCACACTGATTATTTGTAGCGAATTTCACACTGAGTATTTCAGAAACATAATACGATAATTAAATATTTTTATATAGCTATTTAAAAAATATTAAAATGACTTTACAATGAGAGCGTGAGGGGATATGGTAATTTTCAAGTTAATAAGATTCTTAACGTGACCGAAACGGCATTTTTATATACCGAATGCCAGGACCGTTCTTCATAAAACCAATTTATAGTCAAAACTCGAGAAGGTTCTGTCTACTCTGACCATATCTATAGTCTGGGACATAAATTTGGGGGACTTATGGGGTTTGTACATATTTCAAAGTTTATGACGTCACAAAAGACAAAACTGGATCAATTAGGAAACTAGGGAGTCTCCCACCCTGTCCAACTGTGATGTGCATCCCCCACCCTGTCCAACTGTGGTGTATAACCATAGTTCATTGCCGAAATACCGGAGTCGTAAGTCGTTAGTAAACTGAAAAACGTTTTGCTCGAAAGTTCTTTATATCTGTATTCACTCAAACATCATTTAACCCTTTAATGCATAGTGTCCCCGGAAAGGAATAAAATCATTGGTAATTTCTTTGTTATTTTGCTTTTTCCAGGGGGTTAATTATTGGAAATATAATATAACATAAATTTGATAAACGCTGATAAGACCCCCTGGTTTCTCATAAAATTATAAAGGTTTCCAATGGGAAGTTTAATATAATCAGGAGGTATGCTTATGCGTTAAAGGGTTATGATTGTAGGTGTATGCAACTTCCTAATATTTTTCTACAACTTCAGGATCCGTCTGGTATGTCTGCACACAACTGTCCAACCTCTCAATCGAATTCAAGCCTAGATGCACGTTCTCATAATCCCTCTCAACTTAATGATTTGAACCACGCACGTGAACATCATCACGAAGTAGAAGATGAAGACGAACTGCGGGTTTTAAAATCATGGGGCTGGCGGAAATCAGAGGTATGGTATTCTCTTTGAGGAAACTTTTTAATTATTGAGTGCTCAGAAACTTTTAAGCACTCTTGAAGTGTGAGAAATCTTTATAAAGTTGAATCGGCTGCGTGTAATAAGTTCGTCCTGTGTGCACAGTGGAATTTATTTTGAGAATTCTTGAGCAATAAGGTGAAATTGACAACAAAAACATTGCTCTTTATGTTTCACAGTGTCCATATTTGTCCGATTCTGAGGTAAGCGAGGCACACCGCTTTCCAACCAGGCTGTAGGATCAAGATGAGTCTAGTGCCACAGTACATAAGATCCATAATATAATCAGTAGTCTGAAAACGTTCGTGCAAAAACCTGTGTGCGCATTTATTTTGAGTTTTCAATTTATCCTGAACAAATAAGTGAGATCGACAACAATAATTTGTGCATCTGGAGAGTTATAAGAACTTTCATATTATATATGAAGAACAGTAATTAATAAATTCTTGTGTCTGTAGCCTCTCTTGATTATGTATAGGGAAGTATATTTAGTTTATATATGAAATAAATTATTACGGTTTTGATATTTTCCTTGCTAATCTAGAATCACAGGACAGGGTCATGTAGAATAGGAAAAGGACACTTGTGGTCACATTTCTTGAAAATATGCCTCCAATTTGAACATAGTTAGCAAAAAGGGCATTTTTCCGTAGAAATTAAGAGGGGCAGCCATTTTTTTAGGTAGATTAGGGCCTGGTTGTGGAAGATGTTTACTCATCCAATAACATGTATTCAGTTATTTCAGTATGTTCTCATACCTTGTAATACTTACTTGAAACATGAAGCAGCATTTGTATCTTTAGATAAGCAGTGAATTACTAGCTTTTGCTATTTAGATATTTAGATAACCATAATATATATATATATTGTGATTGGCTTGCAGAATAAATCGGTCAAAAAGTAGGATTTGTTCAACGTATTTTTCAAGTCGTGCGATCGATTTTATCAAGGAACTTCGGGGCAATCGTTTGTTACATGCTTCAAGAGAGTGTATAAGCTTCTGATAAAGGTTGTTTCATGCTGCTTCAAGAGATTATATAAGTTTCTTGTTATTACTAACTGTATAAAACAATTGCTTTTTTATTTTAGGATTCCATGGGAATATCCGAACAAGAAATACAAGAGTATAAAGCCAACAGCCGTGCTCTCCAAACACAAAGACAAGAACTACGTGATAAGCTGCGAGATCAATTTCATAAACTTTCTTTCGCAGCTGTTCCGGCTTTACCAATAAATGGTGTATAGTTGATTTAAATTTACTGTACTCACCCACGGTGTTGCTTTTGAATTAGTCCACTTGTCCACAGTGGTGTTATACGTTGAACCGTATTAGCAGCCATGATACCTTCTAATCTATTTTACAATGAAAACTCTATATAGCTTTTTAAATGATACCTATGGTGGTACCGTTCTAAGGCCTGTCAATGTTATGCTCTTTCAACCCGTTTTAGTCTGCTGAAGTGTAAACTCTTTTTAGGCTGACTTTATTAGGTGGTCGCTCTTCACCTCACCTTCATTTTTTGGATGCAAGCTTAAGGGAGTAGGGAGGTGTGTGCTATATAGAAGTTTGACGATATTTAAGTATAGGAATATTTGTTCTGGATGAAATGAATACGTCTTATTTTTTTGTTATTCACGAATGAATACCTACATTGTGGGTGATAGCAGTAAGTACACGTACTATTTTCTCGAAAGGTATATCATGAACTTCACGCAGAAGCTGATGAGCGAAATTGAAGTATGAAACATTACAATTGCAAACAAGAGCCGCATAAAATATATAAACAAAGAACAAAGTGTTTTTACAGTTCATTAAACCGTTGGTTGATATTTCGAACCTATGTTCCAATGCAACTATTGGAATATGTAGCGACTTGAACAGGATTGTGTTAGTACACCGTTAAGGTTTTTATGTGGCTTACAATAAACTTTGTTGTTGATGAAAGTAATATTCGTTGCAACTACCCGCGGAAATTTTGTTATTGACACGCAAAGTACTACATGGTAAATATTCAAAAACATTTCGCTTAAATTCAAGAGTTTTACTAGTTATTGACTTATTGTATTTTTTCGCAGTAAGGTTTTTGCCACATGCGTTAGTTTTGTACAACAAGATCCCGTGTGTTTCTAGTTCTTTGCGGTATAGGTGAAAGTTAAGAAACACGCTTATATGCGCTAAGCTGCTTGTAGTAAATTTAAGATGTTTTGTACTTCAATAGCGGTTGTTACTCTTCCGCGGTGTTTAAATAACTCTTGTGTTGACTGTTTAGTGTTTATTACCAGTGATGAAGGGTGATCTGTTTTTAATTATCGTGGTCTTTACCGGAAACAAAGCTCGTAGTGGTAGCCATATTGAGAATAATATTTGTTCTTTCTTCGTGGACACTGTTGAGTGGATAGCGATAGAGGTATGCAGTACTGACAGTATTTTAGACGCATGCGCAACTGATAGATATTCATGATAGATACATTTATGCATCGTATGCTATTAAGACTAAAGGACCAAGAGAACAGTTTCGTATATATGTCGTGAAATATATCTTACAATATGTAACGAGATTTTTCTTCTCAAGTTTTGCCTTGTACATAGAAAGCAGATACTGTTACGATCTTATAGAAATGGCTAGATTATTTAGTTTCCAGGGAAACGCCCTCAAAACATGAGTGGAAAATATTCCATTTTAAAACGATGTGAGTCGATTGAAGAAGATTGTCTTTAATTAATCCTCTGAAATCTAATTATCCATATCTAACAAGGCAGTATATTTAATTAAAGATGGTGGTACTAAATATTGCTGCCAGTACTGCGCACTACTTGTGCACTTTGACATTTAACCTTTACTGCCAGTAGTATTTCTTTTGTCTGTATTAATCTTAAGAAATTATTGGCAAGTTTACAATACCTCCAGTAGAAATTAATCAAACTTGTCATCAAACATTCGTAGCACAAGATTGATAGTGTTTGGTGACAATATCTATCATACATAATATTTTGTGGAAAAGCAGTACTATTTGAATGATTGTTTGATTAAAATATCAAGTTGTCAAAAATTGACGTTTGATGAAATGTTTGACTTGTTTAACTGGGGTATAGTAAGAGGCAGTCATCCTCAGAATTGATGTTTGATGAAATGTTTGACTTGTTTACCTGGGGTATAGTAAGTGGCAGTCATCCTCAGAATTATCCTCTTACGTTGCTTGTATAGTCTTGTCTTTCTTGCCTCATTTATTGTTCTGTATGTATACTCGTATCTTAGTTTGTTATATGTTGTACAATACAGAATGGATTTTTCTATTCCACAAAATATTAATAATGTCCTTCTGTGATCCGTCTAATCGTCCATTTGTTGACAGATAATTATGTATAAACAGTTTTTGATTTTTAAAACGAATGTTATGGGACGATATTAAGAAACAAAACTGACATGAAGTTCCATAAAATTGACATGTTTTGTTGTTGTACTCCCCTCGTGTAGCCTGGTGTCGGAAATCCATGTCTTTCACAAGGTAGACAGACATCCTGTCTTGCGCAAAGTAGACATTTCTCTTTCTCGTTGTATTTTTATGTACATCTCCTATAAACGAGGACCAACCGTGAAAATAACGAAAGCAGCCAACGTAGGTGTTCTAGGAAACAGGTGTTGTAGAGGTGTATCCGTCCTGGCAATTAGAGGTGTTCTAGAGAAATATGAATTTGGCTTTCCTGTTAAATTGAGCTGTTCCATGTGTTGTTGATTTTCTGGCTTCCTGGCACAATGAACTATTCTAAGAGAAACCTCGTTTCCTTGAAAAAAAAGAAGAGGTGTTCTAAGAAAACTAGCCACTTCCTGGAAAAAGAGGTGTTCTAAGGAAACCTCAATTTTACTCTTCATTTGATTCAAGAACGTACTTCCTGGCAGTTAAGAACACACAATTTCTTAGAATAGCTTTGCTGGCTGATTTTGAAATATAAAGAAGGGAAAGGAATATAAGTGCTTACGAAGCATTTCACTCTGGAAGCAAGGTTACCTCGTGTCATGATAAGACAAGACAGGCACCCTTCTTTGACCATCTACACTGAAGACGGAAAAGTACGTATTTGTAGGATTCTGTTACATGACTGTTGCGATATTTATTTTACATTATACCAATAATTTACCCCCTGGAAAAAGCAAAATAGCAAAGAAATGACCAATGATTTTATTCGTTTCCGGAAATACTTAAAGGGTTAACATTACCTTCTCGTTACTTGTGCAACTCAATCAATGCTATTCGGTTATTATGATACATTACCTAAAGAAATGAGATGAGCGGTGTAGGGGAATTATTGACAAAATGAAAATGTTGGTGCTCAGGTAGCAGTGTTTAGCCCGCAACGTTGGTCAAAAATATTTGCCAAACTAAACACTGCTGAATCTTAGGTACTTTGGATAGTTGTTCAGCAATGCTGGACAGGGGGAATGCGACGTCAATCAACAATAAGACAATTTTCATGTTAATCATGAAAAAGCAGTGGTATTTGCGTCCCAACACCCAATGTCGTATAGACCTTTTCATATTTTAGGCCGAAATTTGAAGTTTGTTTTTATTAAAAACGGACTTCAGATATGGATTTTACGTAAAAAATTATGCTTATAGGGTATTTTTCAAGTTTTTAAATCCAAACGGAACCGCTTTTATGGCATATGACTATATCCGGTCAAAGCCTTCTTATATTTAAAATTTAGCAACCCAAGCCTCGTTGTGAGAACTCTAAAAAAAAAAAAAAATTTGTTTACTTCTTGACAAGGAATCCGAATCTTTAATCTGTTTTTCATTAAAATGTACAGAGAAGTGCTGTAATATTGCGCAATGATTTATGAAAAGGAGTATTGGACTGATGTGCGGTGTAAGAACTCATAGTTGACGTCACAACTCTTTTCTTTTGAATCGTCAGATCTATAGATCGTGGGATCTCTGGAACTTTAGATCTTTGGATCTCTGGAAACTTTAGATCTGTAGATCTCTGGAACTTTGGATCGCTGGATCTGTAGATGTCTAGAAATGTGGATCGTTGGATCTCTGGAACTTTAGGTCACGCTTTCTGTGGAACTTTGGTTCACTAGATCTGATCTGTAGATCTCTAGAACTTTGTGCTCTAGTAGTGTGATCGTTGGGATCTGAGTGGGAAAGAATAACAGTAACACTATCATGACTACTGCTAACCTATATACTTTAATTTAAAGACTGATCTCTACTTGAGCTTTTGTTGAGCGCGCGGGCACTGCCACCAAATGCGGTAATTATGAACTGTACCGCTCCAAGACCTGTTACAAAAACTTTTATTTTTTATAACTTCTCTTTGTTTATTTATTAAAAACAAATCTACTTAAGCAGATATTACACAATCTTGCCCGGCCTGCCCATTTCCCATACGCAGACAAAGCTGAACATGCCAATATTCACAGGCAGTTTGGGCAAGACTGAACTTGCCAGTGATGAACTCAACGGTTGTTACGAAATCAACAATGAAACGCTCAAATAAATATTCAAATTAAAAATTGGCCAATCAGAATAGATTTTAAACCGTCATGACTATTTTCGACAACCTCTCCTCAGTCTTCAGCTTATGGTGAATGGCGCTCAATTGTGCAGGGAGCATGAGACCTAGAATGAGAAATAACAAAATTGTTTGATTTTTTGATCAAAACAAAAACGGAAAACACGAAGAAAGTTCTGAAAGGAAGTTCAATAAAAGTTCAGCTGGGTTACGCCGGATAAATCTTTGGTCAAAAGAAAGTTATACTTACTGTGTTCATATTTTTTCAGTTGTATTAGTTCTATCGCAAGATGTCCTCAAAATGTCAAAGAAAAGAGAAACTGGATGAAAGTCTTCCCGACGATGAAGTACTACGTGTTACCTCTGAAGCGAACCAGGGAATGAGGAAGTATATGGAAGATGAACTCTCTGTTATAATAGAAACTGAGGGGAAAAGAACAGCATTCATGGGTATATTCGATGGTCATGGTGGATGCGATGCTTCGGTATATGCTAGAGACCACCTTTACAATAATATGAAACTACAAGAAGGATTTTACAGCAGTGAGCCAGAGAAGGTAAAATCGGCAATTCGTGACGGATTTATCAAGACTCATTGGGATATGTTTAGAGTTGTAGGTGAGTACTTAGTAAAGGAAATATTACAACATCGCTGTTTTATGTTTTAAAGTTCCCTAACTTAGTTTTAAAATGTTAAGGCAAGCGAAACCCTTTCATTACTTGTGCGCCCTTTTTTAAAAGCGCCATTTTTCCTTTGTTCTGACCTAATCAGAGTCTGCTCCGGGCTTCAAAATTAATTAGCCGGCTTATTTCACTGAAGGGAACTATTCATTCATTATCTTGAAATATCTGTTACTAAAAACTTTTTATGTACTTTGGTCTAATGTTAGCTAGTTATGCGTCTTTGAATTTGTAAAACGCAATCTAGTTGGTAAATCTTTCATCATATATTTATTTATTTTCCCCTCAAGCGTACGGTAAAGTGTAGCGAGATAAAATATCCAGGAGTTATTTTGATGAGATCAATGGTTTGGTGCAACTCTTTTTTACATTAGCCGCAATTGACATTACCAGATTAGAAACATTAAAAACAATATATATATATAGCTATATGTATCTTAATATAAAAGTCAAAATAAAATCCAAGCTTACACTTGCCATGCCACATTTTCACTTCTGCTTGTGATTGAGCAAACTTGATAGATATGTACAAATGTAGACACAATATAATATACATATACAGCAAAATAAAGCAATGTGGTCTCAGTGCTAATGTAGTGGACAATATCAGTGTTATGTACTGGCAGATTATATGCGCATAGTGCTATTCACAAGTAACGTCGCGGCTTCCACGCAAAATGAGCTTAAGGATACTGCTAGCCTTGTGTCAAATTTTTTTTTTTAATGCATGAAGAAGTAGTACACTACCTTATTAAGTATTCTGGTGCCAGTTAATTCTCATAAAACTAAAATGGCGGCTTTAACTCACCAACTCACCAATGTCAACTCACTAACTTCAACGACTAGAAGATTTACCCAATATTATTTTATTGTATATACAGTAATATAAACTGTTCTTTTATCAGTAAATATATCACTACACGTTAAAAAAAAATAAAAAATTACCTGTATATATATACTACGTTTCCAGTAATTTCAATTGTCAACATAATGTTTTCCTAAGTGGCTGCTCATATGACAGCTGTATATACAAATAATTTATGAGGCTACTATGTGGCTGTTGTATGATGTTTTGGAAATCAAAACAATCATTTATCTGTAGCATGAAAATGAAGTTTTAATCAAAACTCCACTCCATGATGATTTTTTATGCAACTACTGTACCACACAAACCCAGCAATCGTGATTGTTTTGATTGCAAAAGTATGCAAGATGTTTGTAAATCCTTAAAATTATTTAAAGGCAAAGATAAGGAAAGTTCTCTTTTTGTGTGCTCTAAACATTTTTTGTAAAAACCAGAACTATTAAAGGCTGTTCCCACATCCATGACTGATTCAAACAAATAATCACGAGGTGGCAATTCTACTAGATCAAATTTTTGAAAATAAAGCACCAACCCACACATTTATTTATTTATTTATTTTGAAAAAAAAAAAGTTTAATGCTATGAACCTGCATGTATTAAATGACATTTATTTTTTAATTTTCACTGAAAGTTAGTTTTTCTAGCTAGTATTACTGGTAATTTGTATTACAACAGAAATACAGTGGAACTCATGTAATTTGAATTCTGAGGGGAGGAATTATTGGATTATCACGTTATTAAGTAAATCTGAGGGACTGACAAATCTGTTCGATTTAGATGATTTTTTGAATTATAGGAGTTGGAATTACATGAATTCCACTGTATATATAATGTAGAAATATTGTACAGCAAGGATATTTAACAGGCACAGTATATTTAAGAGCACACAATTTCAATAATGTTATTTGGAAGTGACACGTGTACATAATAATGAATGTCATATGAGAAATTATTTAT
>JANTOQ010143595.1:0-15165 GCA_027564595.1 Bythotiara depressa | reverse complement strand
TAGAAAAAGGTTGAGTATTTAGAAAGATATGTAGAAAGTTTAGGTAGCTACTTTTTCGAGAATTTCAGTAGCTAGCCCCCTGGTACTAAGTACACAAAATAATAATTCAAAGTACATTTAAAATTTTAAAAATGCTCAACTGTAACTATATATTGCATTTACATTGGGTCATACCCTACATTTAGAATGGTTGATTAATGAAATATTAAAACTGGTATTGAAATGAAGAAGTTATTTTCTGCACTCTTTCAAAGAAGAGCATATAGATTTTTCCAACAGTGGATGTCGTAAGTCTTAGCTAGACTAGGCAATAAATCCCAAATACTGCATCAATATGATGATATACCATCATTTTATCGTTACCTTCGTGCTGGTGGGAATTTAAACCCTGAATTTTAATTAAAACTCATATAATGCCATGTTAAACTTGCTTTCACATTGCTTATTGATAATACTATTTTTGTGTTCTGACCAGCTGCTTAAAACATTTTGTAAACAAAAGTTATAAATGATTAAATTAACAAATAAGAACCTGTCTAAAAAAATTAATACTTTTTAAATATATTTAAATTTTTTTCCTGACCTTTCTCTTTACAAATTCTATGCCAACAACTGGCGATGTTTTACTTCTGAAGTAATGCAGAGAACAGCCCTTAAAGACTAACATGCTTAATTTTGTTTGGTAAATAACATTAGTTTACAAATAAGATGTAGTTTATACCACTGGGCAACAGTTTGTCTGAGATAAAGTTTTTAATTTTAAAAATACGATATTGACATATTATACGAACACAAAGAAAGCGTGGGTGGTGTACATTGAATTTCCAAGTACCGAGACTATGTATGCATCAATTATGTCTTTAGTGTACATTTTCGTCCTAATAAAAAATGAGGCCATGCGTATGCCAATTTGTTGCACCTTGAGGTCCTCTCAAATGTTGCCTTTTCATTCTTCGAATATTGACAGGAAAAAAGGTGTTTGAACATTTATTTCTTCTTTTAAGTTAAATATTAATTAATAATATTATGACAGTTGGATAGACCATTTATTAAGCTTTTGAAAAATATATACTTTCAGGGCATATTCTAGCATCAAAGGGCATGCGTGCGATTTACATGAAAAAAGGGCACTTTGACTTCTAAAAGTCTTTAAAAGGGTACATTTTTCATTCAGACTATTGAGAGTCTATTGAGAATGTATTTAAACTTTTTAACATCTTCAAGAAGGGCATTGCGTGCAATTATCGCACCCAAATAGGGGCTGGAATATGCAGTGACCTTTATGACCTGAAAACAAATATATGAAAATATTTTTGATTTTCTTCAACCCTATGCTGAAGGTTATGTGTATATCCTTAAGAAACTTGCATAAAAATTAAAAACAATTCTACAAAGTAAAGTGTTCACCCTATTTTACATATGGGAGTGTGAGGGTGAGGGTGAGGGGCATAATACCCCCTTACTGTAGGTAATATTTTAATAACCTTTCTCTAGTGAGCATTTTTAACTGAAACTTTGTGACTTCCTAAATTTTATAAAGCTTTAGGAAATGATTTGTAATTTTTTTTAGAAAAACTCGTTAATTTTTTGGTGTGCGACACTATTTTGAACGTGGTAAGACAAAACATTACGAAAATTTTTGCTTCAAGAAATTTCTATTATGATATTATAATATGGGTGTGTGTTTTTATCTTTTACTATGTAATTTACATACCAGAAATTTGTATTTTAATGACTGGAAGATTTCAATTTTTCCACATCCCTGTGTTATTGATGACATCATACCACCATGTTATGTAACATTTTCAAAAATATTTTATAGAATCTGAAAAAATATAAATATGGGAGACTCATGACTCATGACCCATGACAGACAACAAGGCCAAAACAAGCCCTTGTTTTAAATAAGGTAAAAAAGGAACATGTATTTATTTCATTAAAATAGGTTTGATGTGGTTTGATGCGGTAGCCAGAAGATGCAAACAGCTACCCAAACAGAAAATCTTTACTTTCAAATATTAAATGGGATTTAAAACAAGGCAACTAATAAATCTTGGTTAACATTAATAAATAACAGATCATATACTTACAACGAGCTTTCTCTTCTAGATTTCCATTGGTGATAAGAACAAGGGTGACCAGAACTTCTCGAAAGGATATACCTTTGCTTGAACCCCCACATGTCATGTACAATTGCTAAAAACATTTGTATGAAAATATATGTTGGAAGCTAAATCTTGCATTCATTGGTTATGCTAACAAGTCACTTGGTTGGAGTTTACAGTTCATCTAAAGCATCGAGTCAACTCACTAAACTAATACTACAATCCAACACAAAATATTGACACTTTTGCAGTTTTAGGCCCCTTTCATGTTCCCTCTCCCTCCCTAGTCAGTAGAGCGTCTATAAAAGCAGAATGGGGAGTACTGATGGGAAACTCATATTTTCATAACAGTGCAACAATGGAAAGTGTTATTTATTTTTCCATTTCAAGACCTTTCAAATTCCAATTTTGAGGCAAGCAAGACACACCCTATAGGATCATGGTCACTTCAGTTCCAAAGTCTTAATTCAACAGTCAATCTGAAAAAGTAAACTAAAAGAGTTTAGCTAAGCGATTATTTATGTACATAGACACTATTCCATTACTTGTGGAACTCATTTTGATTATTTTGGCACCTTGTCTCAGTATATATAACGTGCAGGCAGGAGCTAATAGAGGATTTGAATTTGGGTGGCACTAGCCACCCCCAGTGGGATCCAGGAGCAAAGCCACTAACATTATTTGTGTCTTTGGACGTGCAAATCTATCACTTTTTGGCAGTACTTGTATGTATATTGCAACTAACTAAGTAAAGAACAACAGTAAAGGACAGAAAAATAAAAATTTATATGGACATTTTTGATTAATTTGGGCGTGAGAATTTCGCACCCTATAGTGCTTTTCGCTATGGAATATGTCTTGTATTAGCCCCTCGCAGGATTGTACTTGGTGTAATTCTAGCTGAAAAAGCTGTGATCCAGACACTCTTGTCCCAGATGCGAGACAGGAATGCTGTGTGTGATTCTTTTTTTTTGTCATTTTGACCAATACAGATTACTTTCACACAACGACAGTAAACCAACAGCTTGCTGAGTGTTTTTATGTATCATACTCACATCAAAACCACAATTAATAGGCTCCAGGAATTCAAGGAATTGTGTTCATAGTACATATCATTCATTAGTGGCTAATTATCTTTAATTATGTATATATTATTATCATTATTATTGCTATTATTATTATTATTATTATTATTATTGATGAATAAATTCTGGCATTTCCATATAAATATATATATATCAATTTTAAAACTTAATAGAAAACCATCCATGCTATAAAATTAAATAAATAACCTATGTATTTAATTCTCATTCTTTGTGCAGGAAAATTAGGTTCTGTTTAGACAGGACCAATGTTTTTATTACCTGCATGCATAAACAACTGGCTTGAGTTCATATAAGATATAATATAAGCCATGCCTTAATTATGTGTTTGAGCCAAGTGGTTACTTGGACATCAAGAACGAAAAACTGCTATCTCCCTGCCTATTCTGGTTACATCTACAGAAGAATACATCCAGTCGTCACTATGTCTATAAAGAAAGCAAATAAAAATGCAACTTTGTATATTCCCCACTTTCTTCAAAATCATTTCCGAAGTTTGGGTAACATATACTTTTCATTGTTGTCTTGCAAAACATATTCTAATGAAGTAAGGACGAAATGAAATAAGGACATGTTTTGTGCTTTATACTTGTTTCTACATGTTCAGATAAACATAAACAGTTTTTTGTACCAATCACATGGAAACTGGATGTTTTCAGTGAAGGCAAACATAAAAGGAGTGATCATAAACCAGATGTTACCAAATGCAGTATATATTTCAATAATAGAAATTAGAATATAAAATATTCCTGATGCAAAAAGAATATCTATCATGAAAACAGTATATTAGTGCAATAGAGGCAAATATGCAGTTAGTCTCTGAAAATCATTTTTGTTACATGCTGTTTTGATTGATATTTTAATAAAAGTAGCAGTCAACATCACACATACCTCAGCCAACCGGACAGGAACTAATTCACCAAGCACTTCATTGAAGAATACAATTTTTGATATCAGATGGGTATTTCCTGAATGTCTTTTGAATGCATTTCGGATACGTTCTAACTCATCTTCAGTAACTGAAAATAAGAGTAATATAAAAGTAAATTAAGATTAAACAATATTACCTACAGTACTTGTGTGTGTAATTTATGGAAGAATTTCATCAAAAACAAACTCAAATGCTAAAATGACGCTATTCGCTTGATGTATATCAAGGTGCTTACAGAGGGTGATGTTAATTCTGGTTAATATTACCTGAGCTACAGATGCTTCAAAAAATAAAAACACGATGCGTAAAGTGTTTAATGGTGTAAATCAAAAAGGGAAGATTAAGGGCAATTATGTATCCTTTTTTTGATTAATTTTTAAAACTACCTACCTCATTTTTTTAAACTTTGAACTTATATATTATGTTAAAAATAAGCTGTAAAAAAATTCTAGACTTTTACCAACCAAAAAATAACTGCTACTTCTTGGTATCCTAAACTTTTACTTGAAGTAAAAGTTTAGGATACCAAGAAGTAGCAGTTATTTTTTACATCCTTAATTAAACTGAAGTTGATCATACCGAATGAACAATTTTATAATGAATAATTTTCTCTATTAATTATTCTAATGTGACGTGAATAAAATTTAAAGGCGCTTTCATAAAAAGTAGTAACGTTCTCTTACAGGCTTTTCTTAAATGTAGCTAAGGGTATTTTATTTAGCTCCAACTTTCAACTACTTTATCGTAACCCTTTATGTCTATTACACAAAATCACGTGTGCGGAATTTGCTTGTTTTTTTTATTTTGGTCTATACAGACAATAATGAGAAGAGTGGTCACTTTGTGTTTTTTTCTCCACATGGAAATTATTGAATAACTCCTGAAATATAATAATAAACAAAAAAATTCCTCACACAATTTGTTTTATACTAAGTACGGTCACAATGAATCAAAATCCAATGAATTTAATAAAACTTGGAGAAACTTGGAGCGTTTTAAGGAGCCGGTAATAAAAAATAAATTGATAATTATAGTTTAACTATATATCTACCAGCTTTATAAATTTGGATTTTTAAAATTATGGCTAAGAAGGAGAATTTTCCAATTTTCTTACAAACAAAAATGATACAAGTGCCCTTAAACTCCTAAACACATTAAATGACTTTGACAGGATCATATTACAATTCTTCCCAAAATGAAAGGCTTGACACAAGTGTGCAGGAACATCCATGCCATTTCAAGAATATTTAGGTAGGCATGGGGTGAATCCCACGTGCAGAAAGTTTGAGGAGTTCGATCATATCCTCGCTATGCTTTTGCTTCTTTTAAAGATGTACCTCTTACTAAAGCTAGTAACAAAGGTTTACATTGTTTATTTCTTTGTCTACGTTTGTTTTATACCTTGGTGGTGCTGTTATAACTTTCACACGAGGCTATAGCAGTGCTCGTCACCAATATCGATGCCATATTTAAATAAAGTTTTAAATTTATTTAATTTGTCATGCACAAATTATTAGATAATCTGAAATCACTACAAACTTATTTCAGTGTGAAGGTGCAACCAAGTATTATTCCAACTTTTTAATTACTTATTTATGTTGCAATAAAGCTGAATTTCGACTAGGCATATTATGTGCGAGGTGAAAGGCGATAGTTTAATGTTTTTTTATTCGAGTGACGAAAAAAGTAGGAATGACTTCCACTTTTTAATGCAGATTTTGGTGCAAGCCAATCAGATGGCATAAAAATGTGTCTTTGTAAAGAGTCATTTCTACTTTGTTTTTGTTTTGTTTTGTTTTCATCTTTGTTGAACTCACCATAAATGTTAATGTTTAAGAAAAAAACATCTGCCACATGTATTTTTTTCTCTTTTATTATAAAAGAGAAAAAAATTTATAACACATTACACAAAAAGGCATTATATTGTGCAGGTGTTGCAAAACTCGCAAAATAATCAATTTACATTTACATAGATTAAATAAAAAACTTCATCATCCTATATTGTGATTTTGAAACCACCACTTCAACACTTTTCGACATCTTATAGAACAAAAAATGAATCAATCAATTAATTTGTCTTGTTTGCTAAAATAACTGGGAATCGAGTGAAAGTTTGTTTTGAGGTTGAAACATTATGCAGAAAGCATGGTCAATGAGTAAAAGATGGGGGGAAAGAGAAAAGATCCCACGATTTTGTGCATGCGACAAATTGCACGCCTTGGAAAGTTTAGGCGTGTGCCAGTATGTACTTGTGAAAGTCACAAGAATTTTGTCTTGACATCTTTCTGACTTTATTATCTTTTCCAGGTTTGTTTGAAGAATCCATTTTTATTAAGAATAAATATATTCAGTAAAAAGTGTTTTTGCAAAATATTGTAAATTCTAAATATCAAAAGCTAAAAACCTTTGAAAAAACTAACTGAGTACACTCTACTTGCCAATCAAACAGAGCTAGAAAACACTTGTTTTCCACCCATACTGTGCCACTCAAGCCTTGATGCTAGAAGCTAATGAAAGTCTGATGAATGTTGTGTACATGATAAAACATCTTATCTTGTAAACCATCTACATATAATTCTCGTCAGTGATAAAAGAGAACAAGCCAAATGAATGAGCTTATTAGTAGGGGATGGGCCTGAAAAGCCATGTACCAAACAAAAGCACAAGGTGCTTATAGTGAGAATAACTGACAAGAGGTGCCAAGTTGCTGTTAAATCAAATTAACTCAAACTCTTTTGTTAATTTGCACATATTTTTATTAAATAAATATTAATCTAAGATACAAATTTCATTTATATATATATAAAAAAACATAATTTTAAATCTAACATAGAATTCATGTTCTAGGGAAAATGCACTTTTTGAAGAAATTGAACAAAATGCATGTGACATCACAACTTTATTTTCTATTATAGACGGCTGTGAGGTAGGTTTCAAGAGCGAAACATCTGTACATGGTAAAAGGGTCAAACAGCTATACATATTATTGGTATAACGAGTTATGAGAGCTATCTAGTAGTGTATCACTACTGGGAACCAAAACATTTACTTTGAAAGCGTAAATAGTAAAAATGCGCACAGTAAAACTTTTTTATTTACTAGTAAATGTTTTTTACTTATGGTAAATCTTTTTATTTACTAGTAAATACTTTTCACTTACTTTTAAACATTATGTACAATAATTTTAATAAAAGGTAGCTAGCTATCTAGCTCTTGCTAGCTCTCTCGAGAAAAGTAGTTTCGTTATAAGCTCTAACCAGAGCTTGCTGCCTAGCCAGAGGATTAGTTCTCATTTTAATATAGCAGGCTACAGAAGGACTTGTCCAATGGCTGAGTTCAACTTTTGGTGATAGATCGCGATTTCTTAAATATATTTACACATCAAGTGTAAAAAATGGTCATGGGGGTAGTTTCATAGTTAGAATGTTTTGAAACTTTTTAGGCTAAATTCAAGATAACATTGAGAAATATTACAAATAATAATAATAATAATAATAATAATAATAACAATAATAATGATGAAGATTTGACTTTTATGCAGAGGGTTTAAGATTTGAGTGAAAAAAAAAATTAAAAAAAAGTAATTTGACCATTTATATGCATAGGGACAAAGATTTGTTAAAACCCACAACACATATTTGTAGGTTTGGTATAACCACTACCACATAATCTTTTAAAATATCAGTGGTTTCCATTTATCTACTATTTTATCAATACTACTATTTTAAACATAATATGTATGTGGTTAATTTTAATTAACAAGTCAGTTCTGTAATACCTTTGGTATTTAGTTGGGCATTAATTTATTATTACCAATTTTCTTATTAAATATAATTTTAATTGGGTCACGCTATTCAAGTTTTCATATTTATGTATCATTGTAATGTAGATTTAAGAATGTTTGCTCAGTTATGTATACAAGTACGAATTTACGAGGATGGAATTGTATTCACTATTGTTCCAGGAGTTGTCCCCCATATGATTTTTAAAAATATTTCATTTTGAGTCAAGGGTTTACATGACCTGTGTAAAAGTTTATGGTATTCTAATTTGATTTTCTCTCAATGTTGTTTAGCTACATGTGAGAATTTTATGTACACAACAGTTTTTCTTAACCAAGGTTGGGTTCAGTGGTGTTGACGCTATGCCCTTACGTTTTATTCCTTTTACTTGTTGTTTGGTAAGATACCACACACAAATCCTAATGCTGGGTTTAGTAAATAGCCATTTGCTACCAAGACTATAAATGGTTCTAATTTTATTAATATACTGCCACAACTTATGCGTTATGATCCAGCTTTCATTGGCGTCAGTAATAGACCAGTTTACTTTTCATCAAGATATAAAGCCTATAGGAGACATCTGTTACTTCTTTTCATGTACGTTATTCACTTGCCAATTACTAGTCAATTTTGCTCAGTTGGTCTATATACATTGACACTGTGATTCTAGATTAATTAAAGTTACATTGAATTGTTTCAATGAGTTCTATTTCAAAATGGTTCATAGCATTTTTCTACATGTGTTCCTTGGTTGTTGTCTGGTTGTTTACTTATTGCATGTTACTTACATGTACGGAAAAATTAGGCCTGTTATGGCTACTGTTATAATGTTCATTAGGTTATGCTGAATTTATTTATGTACTGACCACAGAGCTAGTTAATTGCTTGAGTGACAGAGATGCATTGGACTTTGTATGTTGTACAATTATTAGATTTTCCACATGATTATGTCATAAGTGTTAAATATGTTGGTTTATACACATTAATTCCAGATTTGTTTCTCTGCTGTTCTTTCTGCGTTTATTTAGATTTGGTTGTGTTATGTTTATGTATCAGATGTGAGTGGCCTGGCATATGATTATGTGTGTTATCATATTGGTATTAAAAGCACTTTGGATTAGGCTGGCTATCATACAGTTTATTGCTAACCATATAACCTAATTGCGGGTTTGTGGGTTACAATACGCATACATGATTTCAATGACCAAGGGGCGCCCTTATTTTTTAGGAGATTTTAGTGTGTTCCTTTCTCCCTCCAGGTTGATCTCCTTCTAGACAGGAATAGCTGTGCATTCAGGGAGGATTACGGTTTTCTCCACCCAAGTTTTCCAAGAAGGTAGGCAGAGTTTTTTGTCAAGTAGCAGACAAGCAACGTTGGTGAGCTGTCCTATGGCCACTGTCCTGGTTGCTTTTCGGGGATTTGGGAATTATGCTACCAGTCAAGCGGCTCAGGCATTTGGCCTTGACCTCAGATTACAGGCTTATTTGGCACCACTGGCCTGTTTCTGTAGGTATGTAAATTGCATAAATAAGTAGCTTTGGTAGGGTGTGGCTGCGTCATAACTTTAAGACTGTCTGGGTGTGGCCAGATGTGAATATATTCAGGCATAGTTTAGACCGGCATGAAGTGGCCGGAGGCATAGTTTAGACTGGCAGGGTGTGGCTGGATAAGCGGCAAATTAATTAAAGAGGGGCTGGATGTTTAGACCACCAGTTACTGGCCAGAGGCATAGTTTAGACCGGCAGGGTGTGGCAAATTAGAGACTGACAGGGTGTGGTCAGTAGCGAAAGACCAACAGGGTGTGGTCGGTAGGGATTAGTTAAGGACCGGCAGGGTGTGGCCGGACGCAAGTTATCAAAAGACTGACAGGCCGTGGTCGGTAGCAATTAAGTTTAGGACTGGCAGGGTGAGGCCGGACGCAAATTATCTACTGCAGGATGCTTACGCATGCGACGCTTTATTAATTGCTAGTGGCCTATAGGTAACTGGTGCGTATTTTTAAGTGTCCCTTTTTCTCCCAATTCCTGTCTTATTATATACTTGTTTCTACCCTTGAGTCTTCATGGTTAAATCATAAATATATTTTATTATGTGCAAAATTGATGAAGACACTTGGTTAATTTTGAAGCTGCTTGCTTGTCAGTTAGTTTTTATAAAATCGTTACCATGTGGTTTTAAGGAGTAGCTTTGTATACCCACCATAAAAAGGCTGTTTATAGAGATTCATTTTCTTTTCCACTGAAACGCTTTACTGGATGGTCACAGGAATAGGAAGTTTTATCATGGCTATCAAAGAGGTTCATGCATGCAACATTCATTGGGCTTTCATTAGCTTCAAGGCTTGGCTGGCACAATGTGATGGAAAACAAGCTGTATCATGATGACTGCTTTGCTGGCTCGGTTTGTCCTGCCTGTTCTATCTGATACACGCTCATTAATTCCCATCTTTTATCATGGTCGCCATCGTACGGTTGCTGTGATGACTCAGATTGTGTAGAGGAGAGTAGGCCTCGTTACGATTATTTATTGTGTAGAGACGATTGGGCCTTGTTATCATTATTTAAATATCTGGATTGAGGCCTCTCCAGGTGACTGGTACATGCTCCCAAGGGTACCAATTCTGCTAACACTTATGTTTTTATTGTATCTTCCCGAGTTAGCTGTTAAAGTTAGTTAGACCATATTGGATTCGTGTAATAATACACCATTTCACCATCTCATCAAACAATAAGAAATATAATTGATTAGTCTATAATAATAATTAGTCTCTCTCTATCTTAAGTGTTGCATAACATCTTGAGGTAATCAAAAATATTTATGAAGACATTGATCAGAGAAAAAGTGAAAATTGTTTTTTATAAAGCCAATTTTTACTTTGAGAACCATGATTTGATATTTTATTTTGATAATACAATAGCTCATATGTCTCCTTTGCTCTCTATATACAAAAATTATTTTGGATGTTTCTTTATCCTACAGCATGAAGGGCATGTTGGAAGACACACAGAGAAAACAATTTTCAGAAAAAATACAAATTTCAAAGGATTGTAGCTTTTTTTCTGACACATTTCCAATAAACTAGCTAGTGAATTAAAGAAACTACAAACATTCGGTAGTATTATTATTTAAGAAAAATAATTTGGAGCAACTTTCTTGGTAGTACAGTAGTTCCCTGTACATAAATTCTGAAGACTTTGTGAATTTGTCCCAAAATTTAGGAAAAATATGGTGCCAATCCAATGTATGGCATAGCTAGCTACATCCAAGCCACAGCTGTTTCATTTTTAGGCAATTTAAACATGGGATCACAGATAAATGATCATAACTTCAGATTTTGACAACATTTCTTAATTCTGTAAAAAGTATAGATCTCCTGGATAAATGGGTTACACAAAACGGTCAAATTTCTTTTGGGAAAATGTGTTTCGATTTCCCAAAATTAAGGGAAATTAGGGAAATTTAGAATATTTTGCAGCTTTTTGGAGACTTGGTCACTTACATATAACTGTCAAATAAAATATGTATATGACATTTTCAATAAATCTTTTGGGTCTTATGCATTTTCATGGGCCTTATGAGCCCCACATTTGGCCCACTATAAAGTCCAGAAATACTGCATATTTTTGTCAACTGTTTCTTGTGCATTGGTTCCCAACTGAAATAATTTTCTCCAAAATTGTGTTATTTTTTATACAAGACGATGCAGTATAGATATATGCAGTCCAAAATTTGGTCATGCGGGCCACAAAAGGTCTAGAGACATTTAGTGTTAAAAGTAGGTTTGATTTCTTAGGTAAGTACCCGTTTTGCAGTCCAAAGGTCAAAAAAGGGAAATTTGGGGAATTTCTGCAAATTTTTTGACTGGAAAATAAAAAGCCATTTGTTAAAATTTTGTGTTGGTTGTAATTGTTAACTATATTGTAATATTTTACTTCACAGTGACAGTAATAATACTTTTCCCATGGGTTCAATATCTGTAATAGGAAAGATGGGGAAATTCCCTAAATCTGCTGTCAGATAAATAAGAGTCACTTATATAAAAATTCGAACATGGGAATGAAAAGTATTATAACTTTTATTATGTTTTGCTTTGATTTTTCAGTAAATTAGTTTTGATTTGTGGTAAATTACCCTATTAACCACAAGATTTCAGTTAACTCTATGCAGTAACAATAAAGCTAATCATGCTTATACTTTCTTCTAGTGTTTTTAAAGTTCGTTTTTTAAAATTCTAGCTGCAGATGAAAACATCAATCAATGGAAGCTGCACAGACTACAATAAATATACACATTAACTTAAAAAACACTGGTTAATTTATTTAGAAAATACTAATCTTATATTAATTTGTCCAAAATTTAACGATTACTAAAAATTTGATATTAGCTACACGTTAAATATTTTGGGACCAAAGTGTTCTTGAAATTAATGTATCAGGGTTAATACAGGAAATATTCCATAGCGAAAAGCACTATTGCGCGCCGAAATTCTCATGCCCAAATTAATAAAAAATGCCCATATAACTTTTTATTGTGCTGTTCTTTAGTTAGTTGCAATATACGTACAAATGCTGCCAAAAAGTGGTAGATTTGCACTTCTAAGACACCAAAGACACAAATAATGTCAATGGCTTTGCCCCTGGACCCCACTGGGGGTGGCTAGTGCTTCCCAAATTCAAATCCTGTATTAGCCCCTGTGTATATATTTATATATTGTATATTTTAATGTTTTATTTCTTCATCACATTCTCAATTTTGTTCAGAGAAGTGCCTGCATATCCTTGTCAATGACATTATTTGTGTCTTTGGTGTCTTAGAAGTGCAAATCTACCACTTTCCCTGACTTGTGAATTTTTCTGGGCCCAGCCCTCTAAATATCTATTATTATTATTATTATTATTATTATTACGATTTGATACTATGTAGCTAAATAAATAAATAAATAAATACTTTAGCTTATTTAGAAAAAAACTTTTACGCTAAAAAACAAACATGCTGCTAGCTAAATAAAAATTCTAATGCTTTAGCTAGCTATAGCTAAATAAAAATACTAGAAATGGTTTAGCTAGCTTGATAAAAACTATTAAGCTAAAAAACATTAAAAACCTGGCTAAATAAAAATAGTAACACTTCTTAGGCTAGCTAAAAAAATACTAAACCTAGGCCTAGCTAAATAAAATTACTAACATTTAGCTATGTATGTAGCTAGATAAAAACTATTATGCTAAAAAAAACCCACGTTACTAGCACTAGCTAAAAAAGAATACTTCAGCTAGCTAAATAAAGATATCAATGCTTTGCTCGCTAAAAATCATTATGCTACACTCTAAAATATTTTTTATTCTAAGCTAACAAATCAAAAATTATGAGCTAAAATTAAAGTAAAACCGCTTATCTAGAAGAAAACTTTGACTGAAAGAGGTTATTTCCTGCATGGATGTAATTTAAGATTTATTCCATAATGACTTGCTCATTTCAAATGTTTAGCAGTACGTTGATAGCATATTATTTTAAATCTGACTTGATTAATCAAGACCAGAAAAGTTCAATTGAGGTGACAGTTGATGAAGAATGTGTAAACAAATGAATGGCGGCTCAGAGAATGTTTTTCTGAAAATTATGCCTAACATATATAGCCAGGGCTATCACCTGTTGTTTAAAAATGATATAAAACCTATTGAAATGTGTAGCAAAAGGACACCAGTTGGATATAAGGACATGCTACAATAACACAAGTCAGGTGGTATGTGAACAGCGGGTTTTTTAAGTTTTTAAATCGCTGAAAACCCGGGGTAACAACACAAGTCAGGTGGTATGTGAACAGTGGTTTTTTAAAGTTTTTAAATTGCTGAAAACCTGGGATAACGAGCAAAGTAGTCATAACATAGAAGCACGAAATTATTTTGCCTTTCACCAATCTTCCCTGAAAGTTTGAGTCTAACATGAACATACAGTTAGTGCAGCTGATAGAAGCAAGAATCACTGATTCAGAAAACGCAAAATTCATTAAAAGTATGATTTAAATACACTGTCTTCCGTATACAAAATAAAACTTTATTTTCTATATTAATATAAAACAATGTTTAACATTTTATATATGTCCTTTTTACCGAATTAAAAAAGCTGAAGTACAGCCAGAGAAATATTAGTTTTTATAAAGGTAGGTTTCTGCAAATTCAAAGACTTCATTTCCACTTGTTGCGTAAATGAAACCGCTGTGGAACGGCCGTGTGTGTCTGAGGTGAAATGGTGTATATATTGATAGCTACATAGCTAACATAAAATCAATGAACCTTGTGTTTATCCAGAAACACAACAAAAATGATTGAGATATGTTGTACTTTCCCAACAAGCTTCACAAATATGTGAAAATATGGCAAAGTTTGGTGGGTAAATAGGAATATGCTTTGGTCATCCAACTCGGCTGGTATGATGAATACTGTAATAGCTATTCACCAATTCAGTATGGCGTCATCAAAATGAAAATCGTATTTCTAGCGTAGAAGTTCCAAATGTCGGCATTTCTCTCATAACTTCCAGTCATGGTTTAAGTCTGGAAGCAATATTTATACATAACTTGAGCCTCGATAATTCGAATCCCCACGCTCAGATCTGCTGGTCGACGAAAAATCTATCTCAAACTATTCTTCCAGTGTGAATTATACATTGCATAGCGCGTGACAGCCACAACCTTCCTTAATCAAGTAAATCTTCTACGAATCATATCATTTAAGAACAGTAAGTGTTTGATTTTGTTAAATAGTAATGCAACTTACTTTCTAGCTCTCCATCTATTTTTAACATGGAAAGGCTTTTCTGGGTCCCACAAGTGCCAGGAAAAAAAAATCTTCCAAATTTTTTAATCGTCTGCCAACATTTGGGTGCTTCATTGATCTTTCGGAAACCATAATTACGGAAAACTAATCGGCTACCAGTATTATATTTTTTATGCTATCACTGCACATGTTTTGTAATTTAAAGCGAGTGAAGACTTGGTGTCTAGTGGTGTGCGGTAAGGACAATATATATCATCCATCAGGAATTGCCTCGGCATTCGGCAATTGCCGACGAGATTTGCCTTTTTCAATATTTGCCTCAGCAAAAAAATTGCAGAAGACTTTCAGGATTCGAATTACGCGATCGCGAATTTTACCTTTACATTCCTAAAATCTCCAAATCGTCATTCCCCGTCTACATGATATTTTCTAGTAATTTTCTTTAAATGTATTGTCGTCTGCATAATCAA
>JANTOQ010143484.1:0-15168 GCA_027564595.1 Bythotiara depressa | reverse complement strand
TTAGCCTTCCGCTGGAATTTGATGGCCAAATCTTTCCGAAAATCCAAATTTATATCGCCTTCCCATTCCCTCCTCAACTTGGCGCATGTTGTAAACAATAACCCAGGGTCTCAACTATATTTCTGCCAAGTTTGAACTTCGTTGAAACATCCATGATGGCGTGCCACTAATATTTCTACTCGATGGTAGCTAAACGGAACACGTAATTGACGCGAAATCGGCTTTGGAGGGTGAAATTACGCATCGGAAATAACAATAAACTTTAATAAATTATGTATATTTTTATTAAATAAATATCAATCTAAGGTACATATTTCATTTACAAAAAACTATAACTTTAGATCTAACATAGAATTCCAGTTCTAGGGTACTGAACTGGAGGAAAATCGGTACTTTTTCGAACAAATTGAGCAAAATGCGTGTGACGTCACGACTTTATTTCCTATTATTGATGTTTGAAACGGCTGTGAACTGCTTTTTAATCACTCCTGCTTGTAGATAAATAAATCAATCTTGTGATTAATGAAAACTTATTATTGCCACCTCATAATAGGTGGGAGGTGACTGTGATAGTCAAACAGGTGCATAATATGGCATAAAAAATTTACCTACAGTGCACTGGATCTCATGATTTGCAATTTGGATAACAGAGACGACCCTTATGAAGTAATGTGAACAATGCACTGTTAGCTTGGATACATCCGGGAATTTTTGATTTGGTCACAGGGAGTCAACACACCAATTCTTTGTCCTCATACATGTGAAAGGTTCCTTTTTTCTCTTGGAAAGTTTTTTATATATGCAAGCAAAGTCACAGTAAGTATTCACTTAATTTTTAAAATAGCTCACAAACAACTTCGTGTGGAGACATTCAGAAACTCTAAATAGAACTTCATTCAAGGAGACATCTTGTACATCTTGTTTATTATTAATAATAAGAAAGCACCAAAGTCAAGCTAATATAGAAACACACCATGAGTAATACAAGAAACATAGTCCATTTTATTAATTTAGCAAGTTTTGTGACAGTCACATTATCTTGCACTATTTATCGCATTTTATAAATTTTGTTGTGTTGTATTTCTAACCAATTTTCAGGTATTACAACAAGTAATGCTTTGAGTTTATTTATAAACTCTGTGCACAGACACTATATGAGAAATGAATACTTTTCCCTTTTATGACCTATATTTATCTTTGAAGTTATCTAAAGTCAAGGTGTCCCTCACTTGTTGCTATGGATTGCTATGGCTCAGTTCAGTGAAATAGTTCAGGTGAAATAATGGTGAACTATGTTAGCTTAGAAGACATTATTTCCAATCAGTTACTTCCTATCAGCTGGCTGTTGGTGCTTGAAAAAATAATATTAGTCAACACATACAATGTAATCAATGTGAATGGTTGCTCTGTATAGAAAATACCGAATTTCAGCTAAGCAATGTTCTATTTCTAGAATTTAGTCCTGGTATGATTGGTTTAGTAAAGTTTGGTGAGTATTTTGTCTTTATTTGGTATTCTGTATAAGTTAATGGCAAATAAGGAATTGTTGTAAATGAAAATGATTCTGTATGATGATCTGTCTGAAAATTGCTCCTGTTATATTACTTTGAATGAATTATATATTAAACATACAACTGACTGATTTTTGGGGTGTACATTAAGTCCTTGGGTGAACCAAACATATTTCAAAATGTTGCAAATTAGTTGTCAGATAATACAAGTTTTAGAGATCATGATTATGTTTAAAATTTGAATTGTGTCACAGATAGTCAAGAAAAGTCCCCAAAATCCTTTAGAAGCAACATTTTAATACTTTAGTAGAACAAAACAATATTAAGCACAAAAACCATGTATATGAGAAGACAAGCAGCAAAAAAAAAGTAAAAGAATGCTAGTGAAATGTCAGGTTTACTGGTACCATTAGCTGAAGACTGAAGGCTTGGAATGAGCTTAAATATTTTCATGAAAGTTTAAAAATGTCTATTACATCAATGCCAGGTTTGTTTTGAAGCTTGGTATTGGCCAAAAAATATTTAGGTAGATATGTTTGCAGATGTTGCACTCGTGACAAAGGATATCCTAAAAACTATATGGACTGTCACTATGTGAGGAAATGTTAATTGCTAAGGCTTTTCCATTGATGTAGGTTTATGTAAAACCTAGATGTGGAATTATAAGTTTCAAGGGACATTGTGTGACCTTGCCTCATAATGTTCAGCATGCAGTGAATATCTTACCACATTTGTCAACTGAAATCCCAGTTGCAGTATTCTCAGTTAAGGGGCATAACAGAGTTGAGACAAACTTCAGGGTAAGGTGTGACAAGCCTTGCTGTGGTTAAAAGAGAATAATCCACATTACAAAAACATTGTTATTGATATCAGTCACATTGATTCTTTGCCTGTTGATGATATGAAACAAGTCAGTAAAAAACTAAATGATGATGAACATCAATTGCCTCCAGACACATGGCCAGCACCAGAGAGTGAGTTAAATAATGAACTTCATGTTTTATTCCTAACATCAACAACTGTCAGCCATTAGAACTTGATCACCGAATAACACTTTGAATGAAACAAATTATTTAGATATTAGTTCTATGCCATAGAATAAACTTTCAACATCGTGTTTGGCATCACTCACATTTCCAACACTTTTTCCCAATGGAAATGGTAACCTGACAATCAATGCACTGATTCGTCAAATCAAAGACAAAGAAACAGAGTCATTCAACATGCAATTGAAACATTTAATAAAATTTTGGGAAAAAATAAGCAATAAATGTGTATACATATTTGCAAGTCAGTAACGTTTTGGTTTTAAGGCATATAACTTGCTATATAGAAAAAGATTACTAGTACAGAGTAATTTCTATATTAAAGAAAATTTATCTGATAATAATGCACTAACAATTGAGTAACTTAGAGATTTGGATAATCTATGTTATTTGATAAAAGTTAGTATATATTATGCTAGAAATGTCATTGGAACAAACTCATATTGGTATCAGGTACATCAACAATTGAGAGCTACATTACAACTAGTAGGTTCATCCATAATATTTTTCACTTTATCATCTGCAGAGTTTCATTGGCTGAAATTTCATGCTTTATTTGGAAATGCTACTAATGATAATGAAATGTATATAGGGACCATGTGATTAAATATCATATACTTGATTGTTTATTTTACAGAGCATGTTGAATCCTTTATTAAGCACTGGCTTTGTAATACCCTTGGAGCTGTTTGGCATTGGTATTGTTTTGATTTTTTTTAAGGGGAGAAATACACTGACATGGGCTTGCTAAGCTTTCTTTTGATTTTGATTTTGGTACATGTGATTATACATCTAAAGCTGTGGTGGGGTTTAAATGTCAGGAAAAGGTTAAAAAAGAAGGCTTATTAAATTATTAGGCTTGCAAACAAACTATAATTCAAGGGGAAAAGGCTGAGCAAAATTTATTTGATTACGATGACTATCTTATAAGTTGTAGCAATCCTGTTTCACAAGAGGATTGGGTTAAACCAGATGTTCATCTATGTAGGGTTGTGTTTGATGACACTATATCATCTATGCAAGATGATTATGCTAATTTAGTCAACACTGTCCAGCAACACACAAAATGTAATTCTGGATATTTTTGAGGGTTGATAGTCAAGGTAAACAATATTGTTGCTTTCATTATCCATTTGAAACACAATCTAAGACATACATCGATCACAAGAAGGTTACTACCCGATCAGGTAGTATACATCGTCCTGAAATTGTCGCAAAGCACAATGATTCCAGAGTTAATTGGCATCAACAGATTCAGCTTCAGGGATGACGTGCTAATTTTGACATTCAACTTGTCAATGATCACCATGTCTGTGTTGAATATGTACCAAAATATGTACTTAAGGGTGAAAAAAATGTCATCTATAGCACGTGATACTTTTGTCAATGTTGTTTCAAAACTAAATGGGTGCAGTTCTGTACAAGGGGCTATCAAAAAGGTAATGATTAAATGTGCAGGTGAGAGGGATATGGGATATGTGAGAGGTGAGAGGGATATGGGATATGTGAGAGGTGAGAGGGATATGGATATACAAGACGTCATGCATCAAATATTGTCTCTGAAGCTGTAATAGAAGTTCATTTGAGACTATTTCAGTATCTCTTGAAAACAGCAGGTGTTGTAAAATTGCTGTGAACAACCTAACAGTGGAAATATCCCAATTGCAAATCTATACTAAGCATTCAGCTTATGATACCAGTTTCAAAGATAAATTGTGTAAGATAAAGAAGGCTGTGATTATTCATACTCTTCCTATTTTAGTTCAAATCACTATGGCATAAATTACAGCAGCTATTGTAAAAATCAATTACTGAAGTTTAAGACTTGGGAAAACACCCCAGAAAATGCACAATGAGTCAGATACATTAAAAACAAATATGTGTGTTTTTATACATTTTATTATATAATAAAATGGCAAGAATTTGTAATGACAGAGCAAGGTCAGAAAGTGGTACCACAATGGCAACGGTTACTGAATGACGCTAGCATTTAATTGCAACATGAAGAAAATGAGATTCAAAGTGATCACGAAGTTGAGAATAATGTCTGAGCAATGGATCTTGCTCATTTAACTTCAAGGCCTGAATCTATGTTGTATTCTAGTTTCAGAATATGTTTTCAAATGTTTTACATTTGCGTATATATTTACAATATATAATATATTTGGCTGGAGTTAAAAGAAGACTAATAAAGTCTTATCACTAAACTGATTCTCTCTGTCAAATTGTTGAAATGGTATCTTCATACTCTCAAAATCAAAATAATGAAATGCCTTTCTGGTTAGAAAATGTAAAAACTGTTACAAGTATAGCAATTAGAACAGGACAAGGTGAGTCAGGCAATAGTTTTGTTAAATGCACTTCGGTATTTATTGACAAATAACTGTATGCTCATATTTTGACATAGCCTCTCATAATCACTCTACATATGTAGCTTGTTGAAGTTACCCTTAAAAGAGGATTACATCAATGTGAACTAAAAGGGAAGGCACTTGCCAAGCTACAACTTAAGTTGTTTAACATAAAATACCTTATCATTGATGAGTTTTCTGTAATTGGTCAAAACATGTTAGGATGGATAGATCACCGTTTAAGACAAGCCAATGGGATGACAGACAAAATTTGGTGGTTTCTTAATCATTCTGGTTGGTGACTTGTCTCAACTGCCACATGTTTCTGATAAACTGCTATATCATTCCTTACCTAGCAATAGCACTTCATTAATGGGTTACTGTGCTTATCATGAACTAACAAATGTAGTTAAGCTCGAAATAAATCACAGAGTAGCAAATAGAGATTAACAAAAAATTTGTGATCTCTTGATCAGATTGAGGAATGGTTTTAACACTCAGGAGGATTGGGAACTACTATGCTCCAGAAACATAACAAATTTTATTGCTCCTGATTTACAAAATATGCCTGTGCGACTAGACTTTTCAAACAAAACTGTAGCAGAGTGTGATTATAACTTACTTTTACAACTAGCACAGCCTATTTATCCCATAAAAGCTAAACATAGCAGTTTGAAAGCAAAATTATCTGCTGAAGATTTTGGTGGATTGGAACCGTTAATTCATCTTGCAGTTAATGCAAGAGTAATGCTTACTAGAAATTTGTGGGTGGGTCAAAGTCTTTGCAATGGCACCATGAGTATAGTAAGACAAATCATATATCAGGATAATTGGCTCCCACCAGTTCTTCCTTGACTGTCATGGTTAAATTTGACAAATATTCAGGACCAACATTAATGATTCTGGTTTAGTACCAATTGTTCCAGTTACAGCAATGGTAGATAATAACCTAGAACATCAGAACATCTCACTAAAAGTCAGTTGGATAATTACGACCTATAAATCGCAAGGGTTGACAAAGCTATTGGTAAAGCTATTGTTGACATGGGTGCCAAAGAAAGTGTTGCTGGTTTAGCATATGTAGCCTTGTTGAGTGTTAGAAAGCTTACTGATTTGCTCATTGAGAGTTAAAAAGCTAACTGATTTGCTCGTTGAGAGTTAGAAAGCTTACTGATTTGCTTGTTGAGACATTTCCTTATGAACACATTAATGCAATTAATAAATTGACTAATTTCAAATACAGACTTCAGGAGGAACATAGACTGAATGAGTTAGATTGTCTAACATGTGAATGTCCTTCTTCATAGGAGATAAACAGAAATAATGTTACTTATGTTCTTTTACAGTCGCTATAGCTTCACAGAGAAATATGTTATAATTATAGAACACTGATGAACAATATGGACACTATACCAACAAAGACACAAACTAATGGTAAGTATTTGTTGGTGTACTATGTGAACATCTGTATTTACTTGTCTTGGTTCTTATATTGTACCTAAAGGTTTTTGATCTCTTCTATATATAGGTCAACGCTAGCAGATCTGTTTTCCCAACTTTATTTAGAATTTTATCACACTTTAAAACTTTGAAGCAATTGTTTTAATCCCCCTCAAAAAACATGACAAACAAAAAACAATCAACAGCATCACCTCCACAGTGTAGTCTTCCAATTTCTTTCATTATAGGTGATGAATGTACCATGAAAACATCACCAAGTGTGAGTAATATTCACTTCACTCTGAAGAAAGATAACCCTGGTAAGTGTATCATTCACTGCATTAACAAATATTTGTTTTACAAGGCACTGAAGTTTCTGCAAAATCAAATATTTCAACCATCAAATGTTCTTACAAAAACATGCAGAGTTACATATCTAATTTTCCTTGTGATCACAGAGTTAGTCGACTGTTCCAAGTTTGTTTTTGTTGTTTTTTGCAACAGATTTTCTTATTTATCCAACTTATTCCTCATTAGAATTAACTGGTGGGTATATCAAATCTGTTTCACCATCACAGAAGTCCAGAAAGAATAATCAATTCTTTGATGCACAAATTGTAACCGAACATGCTACCAAAAAAGTTTATGGCCAATTTTAACACAAACAGAAATGCATTCATATCCAAGTGTAAATAAAAAACTCCAGTTAAATTGATTTCATTATCACCAACTGATAGCGGACTCATATTTTTTATCCAAACTCACGTTCCAGACTGCAAGATTAGCCCAATGCCTCATTTAAATGTAAAGATGCTGAAACAATTCAGATCAAGAACTTGGACACCAAAGTAGCAAAACAATACTAGGCATAACTGATAACATTAAATGGATAGAAGATACCCATACCATATTATGTGGGAAACAAAATATTCAAATGAAAAAAAGTCAGACTGGCAAAAATAGCAGATGACAGTGGATCCATCAAACTTTCTGTTTGGGAAGAATTGATTGAAAAAATTGTTGAGGATACACCATTTGATTGCACAAGTCTAATAGTAGAAAATTATTTTAGGATATGGTTAGCAACCGCATCATGCACACAGTTTGAGAAACATGCCGCACAGCTCTGCATAGATTGGTCCAAACATGATATAGAGCCAACAACTAGTACTTTATGCTGTCCAGTTGTGAAAACTTAAAATTAACAGTTACTTGCAATGTATCAATAACAAGTGCAAAAGAACATTGGTGCCATACCCTGGTTAGTCAAACATTTCCTGTCAGTATCAACTTGCAGACATAATAAAGAGGTGCAAAGTTAACATAAATGTAGAATTTATAGTATCACTGCTTTCACAGATACCCTAAAGATTAACAAGCCAGAAGATAAGCTAGAAGATATCCTCCTTAATCTAGAGGACACAGATTTCATTATTTATAAGCAAAGAGTTGTGGCAAATATATCCAAATATAGATTTTTTCGTTTAAACATTACATTCAGTACAACATTTTAAGGACAAAGAACCACGAATCAAAGCATAGTTAATTGGATTACTGACATCACTAAATGTCACCCTTGCTCAATGAATGTGCATATATTTTATATTTTGTATATAGTGTTATGTTTATATTTGTTTGTATTTTATGTTTGTAAATACATTTTATGTGCATGAACGGGTGTAACCAACTTGGGGATCAATGGGGGTCAGACTTCATGTAGGTCACCCATAGATGTATGGGCATGTTCATTTGTATGGGACTTGTATTTCCAGCTCTCCAGCATTTGCTAATTGGGCTATCTTAACCTCTAAATGTGTCTAATATTTATGTAAGGAATACACTTGTTTATAGTTTTGTAATGTTCATTACTGCTTATTTGTAACCAAAACAAAATATTGATACTAATGAACCATGTTGAGTATAATGTTGCCCTTTGTGTGGCTAGCCTTTCTTATCTAATTTATTTTCAAGACATAGGAAAAAGAGTGCTTGCCAAAGAAAGGTGTATCCTTCACACCCAAAGACACTTATCATGGTTACACCTATGATAAATAGAAAATATTTTACATTGTACACGGTTTTCAATGCCATTGCTTGTATATATGTATACAATGATTGCACAACTATATTAATTCACTCTAGCTTGCAGTTTTGTTTGGGCACTCATTTTGGAAACATGTCTACATTCTTTTACTGCAGTGTCATACACATGACAGGTTCTAGTTCTCTTCATTAATTTATTATTTTTAAAACAACAATTCCAAACTGTAATCAATATTGTGAACTATGAGAGTTGTTTAAACCAGACTAATGAACTGGACTAGCTACAAGATTATGAAGAAAATTTAGAAAACATTTTGTATTTATGTTTATAGAGACACACCCTCACAAATTTGCCTGGCAAAGTGCCTCCTCTTTAGTTTATAGCAGGTAATAAATTCATGAAAATGTAATGCTTGTATGATGTATTAAGATCAATACATAACTGGGGAAAAATCTTCACGATAAGAACTCCAATAATTTTGTGTACTTTATTCATAGAAAATAAACCTATTCCAAAAATCCCCTGCTTTTTTTCATATTCTTCTCTGGTTGGGTGCAAGTCAGCTACAAAAAATTTAAAACTAAGCAGTGATACTACAATCCTTGTTATTAATTAAATGGAATTTTCGCACTTTGGTTATACCTGATTCATGTTTTGGTACTGTCCCGTTCACAAACTTAACTCAGGAGTATGTGATTAGATGTTGTCGCAAAACCATGTAGGGTACCAGTAGCTAGACCCCTGTCTGAAAGTGTTGATCAGTTACTAGTATTAGGATACAATATGAACTCAAACCGGTTTGAGATTTCTACTGTACATTCATAGTATAAATATTTTGCTCTAAATGAATGATCACGCATGTGCAGGACAAATCTCAAACTTGTTTGAGTTGATATTGGTCTCAAGTAAACAGGTCCTTCAACCATTGGTAACTAACAAAATTTACTTTGTTATCATTATATCAATGGTCACTTTCTCAATAGGACTTTTTAAATTTCTGACAACTTATATCTATTTATATTTTGTCACAGGCATTTAGACTGTTGTCTTGGATTTATTGCACTTCTTTTGAGACTGCTTGTAAAACCAACAGGAAATACTATGGGTGGGCGGCACTTAATAAAACTGTGTACTAGTTAAGTTATTACTGTATATAAACAAAATTTTCAATAAAAAATTTCAAGTGGTCTGGAACTAGTCTTGTCATATTGCTTCCTTCACATGCACAGTGTTGGTTCTATTTCATAATTAGGGTGTTAGGATTTTTGTACCAAATCACCAAACTGTTACAAATGTTTGAAGCAACAAGCATTTGCATTTTCCAGATTTGTACTTGCCATTAAACTGAAACTACTGCCATTTTCCAAAAGTATTAAAAGACACTCTGAAAGTTTTTAAGCTCACATTTGATATCTATGAAATGGGAATAATTTTTTTAATATACTTATGCTTCCTAAGTTATTGTGTATATAAATTTTTTGTATATATATACATTGTAAATATCAAAAGCTTAATTGAATATGTTTTCTCATTGAAATTGTTTTTTTACTACATAGTTTTCATGGATCCCATAATTTGTGCATTCTGCTTTTGTTGTGATGTCCTTTTCGATTCTGTTATACACTATTATGCACTTTGTTTTAGCAAAACAGTCCAACGTTTGGTCCGATATATTCTGGTGCAGCTTGTATTCACAGAAACCTCAAGTATAACAAAGCGGTATGTGATAATTTAGACCAATCTATGTTAATCTATAGGGGTGCGATGGTGGCATATTATATTAAGCATGTAATAAAAGAGTTATTTTATTGTAGTATGTAAAGTTTTTCCAAAACAATGTTATGACTCAAAATTTCTTTGATATCCTAGGTAGGCGTGATTGTCCTGAAGTTCTTCGTTATTTACATTAAATTGATCATGTAATTTGAAAAGAGGTTTGATCAAATCCTACCTTTTCGACCAGTTTTTTTGTCTGTGTTTGATTTATGGCACTTGCTATGCGCACCCGCGGAGGAGGTTTTCTATCTCACATAATTTTCTCTACTGGCTAAAGTCTGATAACACTTTACAGTTTCGAAGTGTAGTTTTCTGAATGAACTGTCAGTAGTGGCTCTTGATGGCTGTATTGGCCTATTGTTTTAAAATAAGAAATTCTAGGGGTAGTGTTGACGAAAGTTTATTCATTGTAATATAGTACATAAACAACTAAAATAACTATAATAAACAATAATAAACAAGCAATAAAATAGGTGAAGATATTGGTATTTGTCAGTACAGTATTGGAACCAAAAATGATATGATATATTTAACATCTCATGGACCTGAATGATTTAAATGTTGGGCTACATTTGTAGAGATTTATGTTCTTCATTCATAAAAAATGTGATTTTTCAATAATCTCTCTGCCCGATGATCAATCACACTGGTCCATGACATGATAATTATATCATTATGGATAAGGTCTTATAAACTTTATAAACAAACCTGTTTGTATGTATTAATAATTTTTGTAATCAGCAGGTTGCCAAATAAGGCCAGTCAAAATAAATCAATATCTAGCCAAACAAGTGTATAAAAAAAGTTTTATCAGGACATTGGTCCAGTCAAACTCTGTCCTTGCTCGTGTGCGAACTTTAATATTCTTTGAAAAATAATACATACATATTAAATTAATACATACATATTAAATATACTAAAATGAGCATATGATATGCAAAAAATCCGCCCGCTGAAAAAATATTTTTATGGATGGTAAAATGATTTCCCCAACCTCATTCTCAGGGTAAAGACCTTTTTGACATTGGGAATGTGGAAGAAAAGTCTTTCCAATGTTAAAAAGGAAAAAAGGCCCTGGAAATGATGCTGCGATTATTTAGCTACTATGAATGAGTTTTGTGTGTGTGTGTGGGGGAATAGTTTAAATGCACCTTGTGTTGGATTAGAAGTTTAAAGTTTAAAGGTATAAAACACTTGGAAGTTATCTAGCTATTGCATCACACAGAATTGCTTCACTTAAAATTTATTTTTGCTAAAGTTTGAACTGGCTTTAGACATTTCATTCTCAACAGGGGTTAGTTTTCTTGAAATTTTAGAAATTAGCATAAGTAATAATTAGGTATTTTTAAGCAATAATATAGCAATATTAAATAAAGTAATTATTAAAATAAAAAGTAAAAAATACTTTTTTATAGTAATTTAGAAATCATCTGATGATGGATGAAGTCTGCCGTCATATAAGTTACTCTTCTCTTTCAATACAATGGAAACATAATGTTAGTCTGTTTAATCATTCACATATACCAGTCACTCACAGATCATGTACCAGTCACTCACACATGTACCAGTCTCTCACACATCATGTACTAGTCATTCACATATCATGTACCAGTCACTCACACATGAACCAGTCATTCACACATCATGTACCTGTCACTCACACATGTACCAGTCACTCACACATGTACTAGTCATTCACATATCATGTACCAGTCACTCATACATGAACCAGTCATTCACACATCATGTACCTGTCATTCACACATGTACCAGTCACTCACACATCGTGTACTAGTCATTCACATATCATGTACCAGTCACTCACACATGAACCTGTAATTCACACATCATGTACCTGTCACTCACACATGTACCAGTCACTCACACATGTACTAGTCATTCACATATCATGTATCAGTCACTCACACATGAACCAGTCACTGGCACATGTACCAATCACTTGCACATCATGTACCAGTCATTCACATATTATGTACCAGTTACTCACACATCATGTACCAGTCACTCACATATTATGTACCAGTCACTCACACATGTACCAGTCACTTACATATTATGTACCAGTCACTCACACATCATGTACCAGTCATTCACATATCATGTACCAGTCGGTCACATATCATGTTCCAGTCACTCGCATATCATGTACCTGTCACTCACACATCAAGATTTAATTGTCTGGTAAACATATAAAACATAGTCAGGGGGTATTTTTATTGTTTCACATAATAAATATATGATGCCTGCCAGGTTTGTCCTTAACTGGATTTAAATCATTTGCTTTTGATTCCAGCAATAAAATAGTGTTGAGTAGGCTATTTTCATGTCATCATCCTTTGGTTATTGTATGAAAATAGTTTAGTGGAGGTTATTTTTGTGTCAGCTCTTTCAATACTGGCGCTAACTGATGAAGAGACTTTATTTAACTGTAATATAGTAGTAGTGAGTATATTTTTACATGGCTGGCCTCCGTTATTGCAAAGGTGTATAGCCTGTCAATTATTTCCAGGAGGGGCCATGAGTGAATTCATGGTTAGATATAAAGCACCCATTTGTACTCCCTTTGGCACTACGAGTTGAGCGAAGTTCTTCCGTTCAACCAGATAACTCCACAATCAACTGTGACAAAGAGAAGGATCCAATCCACGAGCTAGTATTCTAGTGATATACTACAATAGTTGTTGATTTTATGGAAATAATCCTGTCAAATGTTACACTGTATGTGATCATGGTTTGTGGTATCCACTGAAAGCTCAAAGTTATATAGAATTTATTTGTTTTTATATCTAGTTAATAGTAATAGTGTTGCTACATTTTTTAAGGTTGTACAAACTAAAAATAATAAGGAATGAAAACTCTTTTCTTGTGTTCAAAATGATTGTCAAATTGTGGATTGGCTAAACAACAGATATCACCCTTGACTGTGTTATGTGATGTGTAATAGGGAGGTGTGGATAATTAATTAATACCAGTAAGAGACACAATTATCAATTATGCTGGATTTCAATGATGTTAATTAAAGTGTAAATTTATGTTTTAGTAGAAAAACCGGTAGAGCATTTTATGTTCAAATTATGTCATTATCTCAATATTGTAGGTCATTCCAAACTATGGATACATCATCTTGGGTATTGTATCAGGTGTTTTAATTGGTGGGATAATAGCAGCATTAGTGTTAATCTGTCTCAGAAGATATCCCCCTACTAAGAAGGTATGAAGTATATACAGGCATAAAAGGAAATACAAGTAATAGTTGTTATAAAAATTATTCTAGTTCAACTATAATGTGTAACTTAAATCAAATTAATGGTTTGGGTAAAGCATCAGATATATAAACAGTTTATTGTGTAAACTTCATATTAGTGCTTTGATGGCTGATTTTGTGTAGAATATAGGATAAACCTAAATTTGTATGCACCTTTTACTGTCTTCCTTTTCTTTCACCTTCTTCTGATTTAACATTGCCAACAGCTTTGGCTGCCTTTTTAATATTTTGCTTTACTTAAAAATAGGCATTGTTTAGAATTTTGCATTATCTTAGGAGTGATGCTACAAGAGGGCCAGAGGATAGGATTTTAGTATGGCTTGTAAGAACAAGCTGGAAAGTTTCAGAAAGAGGGAGATTTGAGACCCGAATAACATTTTGTTTCTATTTTCCACTTTTGTTTGATACTACTGAAATATTTGCATTTAAAAAGTGGTTCTTCTTCCATTCTTCAACTGTCTTCTGTGAATTTGCTGGCTTTTTGGACAGCTGGATTTATATCCCAAGCACATATATTTATAATTTTCTGTTTTTTCTGTACTACGCAAAACATTGGAAAGTTAAATTTGTTCAATGGTGATTGATTATTTTGAGATAATTTTATCTTGTTTTTCATAGTACATTCTTCATACAAATGAAATTCAAGATTTAAATGACATCAAGACTATTCCTACCATGTCACCACCCGTGTATTCACATGTATTTGTAAATCAAGAAGTTAAACACCAAAATCAAAAAGTTAAACATCAAAACCGACAAGCTTCAAATAATAGCAATATGTTGAAAAGATTAGCAAACAGTGTTAAGAGGTAATTAATCAGTTTTCATTTTAGTCCAAATAAATATAAATTGAATTTGAAAGTCAAAATTGACTTATATGAACAGGATGGAAATAAGGTAGAAAGTCATTTGCTTGTAACACAAAACATTGAAATGTTCCGTGGCAACAATTTTGTATATAAGACAGATACAGATCTATCTTAAAGCCACAGTTACTCAATACCTTGTTCATCTTTTGATGCGTGCATGGCAACAACTGAAGCTAATAATCACGCATTCAAACTAGTTATTTGCTTATGATTTTTTATTTCGTGGTTTTGTCAAAATAGTTCATTATTCAAAAATAAAATCTCCATCTTGTTTTCACTGGTTGCAGGTACTTTTATACTTGGTGTTTACAGATTATGATAGACTGTGGTCTATAGAAAAACGTTTTCTATAGACTATGGATAAACTGATTAATTTTTTTAAATAGTTCATTCATTTGATTAAAAAAATTCCGGCTGGTGTTTTACATACCTGTCAGGTTATTTTAAATTTCTCAGAAAGGAGAAGAAAAGAAGAAACAACCAAATGACCAAATGATGAAAATTCAACGCTTTAACTCCAACATCTTTGTTAAGCTAGGGAAATCACAGTAACGGCCAAACTAGACGATTTTTGTAGCGACGATAAAACTTTTAAAAATACTTATTACAGTGAAGTTTATTAGTAAATAATACAAAACAGTCTGGGAACGAAGTTGTTAAAACCATTAACTTCTGTTTTTCTTCTTCCTAGCCAGGCAAGGTCAAACATTTCTCAGAAAACCTTAACATAAACACTTTATTTTTTATCCATACAATTACAAAAAGATGTACATGGAGAGAACTCAGTCATTAAGACTCCCTGGTTCCACATAAATTATGAAGGTTTCCAATGGGAAGTTTGATAT
>JANTOQ010143262.1:0-15175 GCA_027564595.1 Bythotiara depressa | reverse complement strand
CACCTGTGTCTCCAAATCATGATATTGGAGACATCGGGTGTCTCCAGAACTGTGTAAGAAATAGATTAGTATAGTTGGAGTCACATAAATGACTCAAATGGAGACATTGGTGCCTCGAATAGAGGCATATATGAGCGAAAAACGACCCGGAGACACCTAAATGTCTCAATATGAGACATCTTACTCTTTGAGTGAATGCTAGATTAAGTGTCGTTTCTTTTCCAATGTTTTCCACAGCAGCGGATATTTTTTAAACTATTAATATATTATTATTAACCTTTGGGAAAAAGAAGTGAACTTTCCTACTTTTAGTCCCGATTCCTGTGGATTGATTTTGACGGGGGTCGATGTTGACTGGAAACCTCGTAGGAACGCATATGCCAGTGTTTTTTCATGAAAACGATGACAAGTGTCTTTACTTCATTGACCTGTGCATTTTAGGATGTCACTAGTCATCAGTTAAACCGAAGTAGAATGGTTGACGTTTTACTTAAGAAAACATTGGTATTTGCGTTCATATTTGATTTTTTGCACATTTGAGGAAGAGTGGCAAAACATAAATAGGGACTAAAACCCCATAATACGTGTCAATTACCTTAATTGTAGTCTGAAAAAAATTTATGTACTTCACATTAGAGAAATTACATACCGCATCACATTCCCTTCCGCCCCGGTATGTGTCATGCATTATGACCGGTTCCTTATTACCAAATCCGCATGGGAAACCGAGTCAAAATAAACACCTTAATTGACGTCATTTGTACAAACTGCCCGATATAATTTATACCAACAAGGATGTTAATACTGCATGGATATCATTAAAAGTAATCCTATACGCAAATGATCGTCACGCACTTACCATCTCAAAGTGTGTTAAATGTTCATGTTCTTGGCAAAATCTGTATAAACATCTGTATAAACAAAAACGAAATCGTTGCACAAAAATGATGATGTCATGGAAAAGAACTTTTATTTGAAAATTCACAGTCACCAAGCGAGTTTTGGAAGTGAATTAAAAGCATTTTTCCTAGTAAAGATAACCGCTCAACCGATTCATCACCATTCATTATTACATATGTTAGAATTTTCACCCTGACTGTCGTGGTTGACTTCGGACTACCTGAGTATTAAAACGTCGGGCTAAATACCTGATTCCGCATTGAAGGAGGCCAAGTTAAAGTTCTCACACAGAAGGCAAAAGTACCAAGTTCTGTTCCTATCACGCTTCGGATGATAAACGTGTGATCACAGCAACATTTTCAGTGGCACTAGATGGATAATTTCTCTCTCCCAATGTAGCTTATTTATGGCAGAAAAAACCGATGTTTTCAGGGAGGGAAAACGATACAAAATATTCTCAACTGCTTGGAGCCTATTGGTAACCAAAGTAAATCCAAACATTTCTCATATTTTTCAACCTGTAGACTTAACAGTGAATATGTATTCAAGTATTTCACAAACCACTGCGTGGTTTCTCGCAACCTCTCTCTTGAACGAGAAGAAGACCTCCATGACATCGGAATTCATTACCGTTTATCTGTGTTGAAGCCGTTCCATGTGCGCTGGATAGTGCCCTGTTCAATCACATGACAACACAGGAAGGAAAATATGTTGTCTTAAACGAATGCAAAGCGTCAAGAATCTTTGACGCGATTCAAATGCGTTTCAAAAAATCTACCCTCCTTGATACAATTTGAAGCTCATGTCATAAATCATTGCGTAATAATACGTCATCTTTTCAAAACAGCGTATTCTGTACAATTTAATGTAAAACAGATTACAGGTGTGGATCCTTGTCAAAAAGTAAACAAACAGAAAATTTTGTAGAGTTGTTAGTAAACCGAAATATAAGAAGGCTTTGACCGGATGATATGACGTATGATATGATATGATATGATATGATATGATATGATATGATATGATATGATATGATATGATGATATGACTATAGTCATATGCCATAAAATCGGATCTGTTTGGATTTAAAAACTTGAAAAATACCTTATAAGCTTAATTTTTTACGTATAGTAGAATCCATATCTGAAGTCCGTTTTTAATAAAAATAAAAACAAACTTTAAATTTCGGCCTAATATGAAAAGGTCTATTTCTCCGAAGTTAACTAATTTGAATCCAATACAGCTTGAATCTGTTCAGAAGAGTGAATGAAGACACAGATGACAAATTGGAGCTTCCAGTTGATGAAGAAACTGATCGAAATGCATTTGATAAATTTTTAAAGCAACGTTTCTGTCGGAAATATATTATAAAAAAGTGAACACGTAGATTTCTTTTCGATTCGTTCCGTTAGAAAAGTAACACCATATGTTTTGCTATAAGGAATGCTCATTTACGAAAACTGCTTCCCGTGAAAGCAAAGAATTCATGAAAAAAAATTCGCGAAAATTCGAACCCTATGATACGAATCATTTTTTGAATAATAACTTGTGACGTCATAAAAAGCACAGGTCACTGGCACGTGTGATCCCATCAAGGTTTACAGTTTTTATTTTGTAAGAGATTGTTTTGTCAGAGATTGTTTTGTGGCGTTTTGACGAAGTTAGGATATTTCTATCATTCGACAGTTGGAAACAATTATCCTTGATCGTAAGCCAATGTAATAACGGGAACCTATTTAATACCTTTGTACGATTAATAATAATACTTTTTTCTTCTTATATGTTTTAAGCATATTGCGTTACTGCACTGGCATTGCTTGTGTCGCACACAACACATAAATATGACCCGTTACGAAGAAGTCATCTTTTCTATTGTTTTAGTGGTTAGATTTGAAATCGCAACCTCATGGTGAGAATCTACCTACGTTTCAATGTGCTCCACTTATACTTTCGGTTCAATTGGCAAGCACATAAGATGTAACATGTCTTGAACACCTTATCGTACGTCTTCCTCAGCTGCTGCTCTTCCAGACTCCACGTGATGCCATTGTTTGGCAACCAAACACAGACCATCAAACATTGGTTCCAAAATTAGGAACATTTCTCAAGTTGTCATGAATTAGATTGCGATGTGACGGATTCTAAGTGTTCGGTGCTGTAATGAAGTATAACAGTAAATAAGCATAAAGTATTAATATAAAGTATAAATTTTAATCTAGTTGAAAAACAAAATTATTTCAACTCAGACACTTACTAAATTAAACAGAAAATGAGCCCAAAAAAATTACGCAACTGTCCGCCATTTTTGTTTGTTGTTTACTACTATTCGCTGACAATGCGCATTTATTTTATTAAATGTGAACACGGAAATATTTCAACCCAGTTACACTAAGACTGGAAAATGCTATGTATTAAATATACTCTACACTAAAATCTTATATCTAATATTTACCCGGTTAAATGTGAAGAGTTTTAAAGTATTCATTCTCAACGTGGTTGGGCAGTTTGAAAAGTCAAACGTCATATAAGTCACTTTCTTTCCATAATCGAATAACTCATTCAATTTATTTATCAATCGTCATGCGATTCCAATTTTTTTCTGTCCGGTGTTTGTTGTGTTTTAGTGAAATTCTTATCTTCCAACTGCTTTATTTTATAACTTGAAAAAATGTATTCTGTACTCTCATTATTACACTTTCAAATTTCTTTGACTACATACCCACAACCTACAATAGTTACCTGGTAAAAATACGTATTCTGTATTGTGTTGTCTGTCATATAACAATGTAAGTACTGAAATCAATAGTTTACGGAGAAATGATTCAAGTGCTAAAGTATGGGTCCAATAATCGCCGTTATAATAGACTTGAGCATTTTCTCCCCTCTGTAAGCTTGTGCAACCAAATATCCGGAATTGCCTAAAGCAAAAACCAAAAAGTCCTATGCTACTGAGATGACAGCTGGTCAAGACAATGTTTTCAATTGTTCCAATTTATGATTTTCTATTCATAATTATTCATATTACAACGAGAGCATACGTAAATTAAACGATAATAAACATATGAATAAATCAATAATAAAAAACAAGCAACAAGCATAAAACTACAATTAAAATCAGGATCCCTGCGACGCACAAAAGTGATATCGCCAGGACTATTGCCTGTGATAAATAACTTGGAGCATTTTAAAGAGTTTAAAAATGAGTTAAAAACGCCCTTTTTCCATGCGTTTTTTCCGATAATAAAAATTAAATTAATAATTTTTTAAATTGATAACTAGAGTTCTAGCCTTATGAATTTGGATTTTTTAAATTATGGCTAAGAAGGAGAATTTTCCAATTTTCTTACTAAACATGAAAGGATACAAGTGTCATTAAGGTATTGTCATTGCCATGTAATTATTGGCCGTCCACACCCTTCTGGGACGTCATGTCGTTCGCTCTCCTCCGCAGATTATATTTAAAGGAATCAATCATACGTTACAGTGAAGCCTTGAAACTTGGTAACATAAGTCAATAGAGATTAATAGAGAGAACATTTTCCTTAATACTAAATACAACCCTACAGGCTTGAAAACCAATAGAATCTTTTCTAATGAATTATCCAAGTTGAGCGCTTAATCTCGTATATAAATTATGCAAGTATCTGGTAATGATGTCAAAGTGTTCTCTCAAAAAGCTCCCATAGCGGAGATTGCCCTTTATACAAATTATTTGGTGAAATAGTAACACGGCACTGGTGGCGTAGTGAGAATAAAAATCAATGCTGAAATAAAACAAGTAGAAAAGTTTGATGCTTTACTTTCCATAATTAAAAGTTGCTTAGGGAATTTTAAACTGATATAAAGATAAGAAGGTACAAAAATTGCCTAAAAAATACAAGAACGTAATTTATTTTACGTTAATTTCATTTTTCCTTTCGCAAACAGTTTAAACATTCCTTGATGGCTGATTATTAGATTTAGACGGCAATTAGTGAGATGTAGTGGAACGGAAAATAAACTCAGTAATGTTGTTTTGGATGGAGTTTCGACAGCAGTCACAGTTGCCTCGAAGAATGACTTTAAGCCTGCTAATCACAAGAATTATTTGTGCATTCGTGAGTTTGCTTGCTATCAGCATATTTACTTCTGGGTTGAAATAGTTCGGTACAAATCTGTTCTCCAGTCTCTGAAGCATATCTCTAAAGAAGCACTCCATCACTGAACTGGCGTCTTTCTCGTTTAGTTGTTGATGGCGTTCATAGTTAACAGTTACCCATCTTTTAATCTGATCTATTGTTTGCAAGAAAACATGAATAGTCAAATCTCGGGATAATAACTTCAATAAGGAATCGTTTTTCATGAATATCAGAGCTGCGTAGAATGATGCCATGGTAATGTTTACTGGGAATGACTGGAGTACAGAATGTTCCTGGTTATGGTAGGAGGGAATCCACTGAAGATCCAAACCTTGTGCACTCACTGCACTCCTCTTTGCAATCAAATCTGGTATAATTTCTCCTAACCATCTCTTTGCGTAATATTCACAGAACGTTGGGATTTTCAGACTTGGATAAAACTTTAAATAAAGTGTTTTTGTTCGTCGACCAACATGCTCATTTAAACATAATTTAATGCTACAAACCTCCTGAAGTTCTATGGAATGAAGACCAAATTTTTCTTTTTGTTTCCTCCATCGTTTACTTTGTGAATATTCCTTTAACACATTCGATAATCGTGAGTGTAGAAGTAGCTTCACAGACGTTGCGTTCAAATAATTCAAATCACCGATTTTATTCAATGATTTTCTCCAGAGATGTTTCGTTTCCCCTTCAACCGCAATATTAGCTTCTGCTCTTCCGACCTTGAAAAGATACATTGATGGATTCGTGTTACCTAAACTGATTGGCGTGAATATTTCATAAGAAGCAGAGTTAACACATTTTATTTGAACTGGGATCATGAAATGTTCATCATGCTGACACAGCAAGTTGTTTATGTCATTTGCAAAATCCCATACAACCTCTGTGTTTTTATGTTCCACACGTTTATAGTAACAAATTCCTTTCTGCGCATCACTGAATATTGTCTTTAGACAGTTTTTCCTTCGAAAGAAAGTATCGTTGACTAATCCACTTTTCATTGTTACGGTTGACTTAATTGTTATCTTCCCTTGCTAGATGTTCTTTGCAAAATTTCAGCTGACTGATTTTGAAGAACAGGTGCACGCCTCACATTTCAAAACTACGAGAATATTAAGGGTTTCAAGTTTAATGAATGTCTTCAATCGAATATATATAATATATTTTTTAATAGTTATGAATCAGCATTCATTTTTCGTATTGGAATTTTAGTTACTTTTCATTAGCAAAAGACTTTTTATGTCGCGTATGATATTAGATGTATATAAAAAATACTTAAAATAAAAAGCAATTTAGATTGCTATATATGTTACAGACGTATACAGGCGAAGTAATTGCCTATATGTTGCCAAAAGATTTTCATCCAGCTTCAGATTTTACTTTTGGGATTATCAATGCTGATTTATTTTCACGAATATTTTGTCGGCGATGGAATTGCTGGAACTTTATGTGTTCCGCTTTTGGACCAATCGCGTGTAATGTTTTAAAAAGGTCAACAACTTTATATTTGTTACGACACAGTATACGTCATCTAATGTTATATACCCTTTCGTCCAACAACTTTGTTTGGCCGTGTTTGTAGTTTCCCATTTGATGTTTTACTGAGGCATAGGTAACTGAGTAACAGTCAAACATGATTGGTTGATTCATTTCCCAGTGAATACTTCCTTCGGTGAGTGTTTCCCATGATGTTACGGCAGTAGTTCGCTTTAGCCTTTTTTATACAAGCAGTAACTGGGTTTCGTGAACGTTGACCAATCTATTTCTGCATTAGTACGTCTTGATCGGCGTAGATAGTAGTCCCGAGTGTGCATATAATCCTCTTTATTTATTTCGTCAACCAAAAGACAGGATCTCTCTCTCATGAATTTTTGTATTAAAAGTGCATGTACATTTATGACATTGGTGATAAGATTTTTAAACCTTTCCTACACATGGTTGAGATCTCCTTCGGTAAGGTCCTTTTCCCAATTAACTTAGAACAGGTCATTTTAAAAAGACTCTGGATCGTACTTGAAAAAGTCACGTTTAACAATCTTTCGTGGTTTGTACTATTGTGTATGAATCTTTCTTACAATTCACGTTAGGTCATGATCACTAAAGGAATTCGGATATGCAATTGTATCAGCTATATTTTCGTTATTAGTAGTTTATGTAAATGGTTAAAGAATTTCGGATTTTATTCATAACTATAAATATATATTTTCGACAACATGTTTGTGGAGCTCAAACTCAATTTTTTGCCCATGCAAATTTTTTTTGTACATATCTTGGTGCAGTGAATAAAATCGGTTACACAACCCGTTATTATTGTGACACAAAACTACTAGGATGAGTTACGACGATCTAAACTGTGCCACAAGATCCACAATGAGACAAACCTCTGTTAGAAATATATAAACTAAATACTTATTTACTTCTCAGCAGCTGTCTATGACATGAAACAGAAGACACTTATAAATATAGATATTTACGGATTATTATTAATGTAAAGACTGGGACGAGGTTGGTACGAACGGAACGCTCGCTTTATCACTTCTTCTTTGCAATAATATGCAAATAACCTTTGCGAAGGAGAGTGACTTATGCATCTTAGTAGATGCAATAAAAAATATGGAAAGAATTAGTTTGTAAAGTTGAATATTAAAAGTTACTTCTCAGTAAAATAGTATTTTTATAATACATAAAACAGAAGATGCTTGTAGATATTTATAGATATTTACGGATATTTGTTTGTGTTACTACCACGCGAAAGTTGATTGGTTTACTTAATCTAAGCATCTAGATAAAGTATGTTAGGAGAGAAGTTATCGCCGTGAGTCATACAATTTTTGATTTTTTGACATAATGTAAAACAAGTAAATAAATAATAACTCTTTGGTGTGTGTTTGAATGTATGAATGGGAAAGGAGGAGTGTAAAGTCCCTGGTGCCCACTGACATGTACCTGCTTAGGCTATGTAAATAAAAATATAAATAGATGCAGGGTAGTTACTACACAAGAGAGAAATAATCCTTACACCTCTATGAATTAAATTATATACTAATGCATAGCTATCCACATTTGTATGAATGTGATAGGATTTCCTTAATATGCAAGAATCGAATCTTTGATATAGTATGAGAATTATGCTGATAGACATTGTTGAATTCTAGCTTACAATTATTTGAGTTTAATTCTGAACAAAAGAGTTCGTGTAAAAAACGTTCCGTTGCATCAAAATATTTTACATTGTTTCTTCATAGACACATCATAAGTACAAGCGTATATTTTATTGCTTGCTATACAGTTATTTCACTTATCAATGAAACGGATTTTCCTGAAGAAAAAAACAAACATTTGAAGGCGGATAAATAGTGCAATTAAGCTTCTTGCCAAAATTCGTAGAGAACGAATTGTTCACCTTCATGTAAAATAATGTAACTATTATCATAATGGAACGAGGAGCCAAATTGATAAAAATAATATTCCCCAGATGAGAAAGTGTAAAGAACAAGACATAAATAGAGCCATTACGAAACCTCGGAAATTGGAATATTTTGTTAAATATGGTTTTATACTATAAATATTTTATCTAGATTTATCTCCAAAATGAACACGTGCTTATGTCAGGGTGTTAGTAGCCAACAGAACAGTCTTGTGTTTCGTTCGCTCTATCAAAACAACAACATCGAAATGCGAAGTTTCCCCATTGCCGGTTATCCCCACTAACTGTTCAAGTCCAGAATATGTCTGTGTTAAATAATTTTTACTATATAATCAAATGAGAATCCTAGGCGCTGTTTTTATTTTGGAAATTTTCCTAATGGCGCAGAAAAACTAAAGGTGTAAAAAATACAAAAACTCTATTCCACAAATGATGCGAAAATGTTTATAGATATAAATATCACAAAACCAAACTTTATCAAGTTATCATGACTTCAAACTTAGGTACTTAGGTATTGAATTGACCGTGGTCGTTCAGCACAGTTGGAGGCTCGACTAATTGTTTCCTGTGTCCTAATAAAAGGAGTTAGTCATTGAAATAAGAACCATTTACTACGTGGTTTCTTTCCAACGCCTATCTAGATTGTGGTGTTTTTGACGCTTTAAAGAAAATGTGTCAAAGCAGATATATGTTTATACAAGATACAAACTTCAAAAATAAATACATTAGGTTATGAACAATCAAGGTCCAAATATTTGGCACAGATGGAGTTTTAGACCACATTTATGTTTTGCCACTTTTCCTCAAATGTGCAAAAAAGGAAGAAGGGCGCTAGTTGTTAAGTGGAATGTTAACCTCGGAAATTGTACATGTTTTAAGGTTTTCATTGTTTTATGACGTCACAAAGGAGCAAAATGGAACAATTAGGAAGCTAGCATGTCTCTCTCCTTGCTCACCTGTGCTGTATAACCACAGTTAACTTCACTCTCAAAGTACCCTAGATCCTAAGTCTTAAGTCAAATGAAAAAGTTTAACTTCTATGTTCTTTACATGTGTATTCACCTAAACATCACTTGTGGTGAATTCATTTTGGTTAATTTGGCACGTTGGAACAAATATTTATGACCAGCATTGAAGGTTCCGTATAAAACCTTATTATAAACTTTTATATATAAAAAATAACTTCAACGTAAATTGTGGAAGAAGGAAGTAGGGAGTAAAGGATATAACTAATGTGGAGAATGTAAAAATGTATGTATTGTGAATAAACGATTGAGAGGAAAATGAATGAAAAACATAAGAGAATCCTGAAAAAGTTATAAATAGTTCAAAAGACAGAAGGCAAATATATTATTAAACATGGCTAAAGTTAGTATTACCTAACAAAATGTCCATTAAAATATAATTTTATTTTTCGCAGCTAATGACATAATTTCCAGGAAGTAGGTATTCTCGATTTGTATTAACAGAATTTCTAAGAATCTTATTTTCATAAAGAAACCTTAAACTAATGTGAATAAAGCTGAATTTGGTCTTAAATGAACCACACATATATACGTATGTTTTTCGGGTTAAAATCCCACCACCTCCCTCCATGGGAAACGTTTTTGTTTTAGGGTATTCGATTGACGATTTTAGGATTTTATAACGAATTGTTATTTGTCAACTTATTAAATACTGGCGATTTTTAAATAACCAAACTGTTTCCTTGCTGTAACAAGTTTATGTTGGTGGATATAAGTACTTCAAATTTATATATTTCAAAATTAATGAAACAGGGGGTCATGTGCGCGTGGATAAAAGTTGCCGTAAACTGATCTTCTCCTGCCAGCTTGTAATAAAAGAAACATATTTACTAGATTTATGCTTGCGTATTAGATGTAAAGAAAGTCTCATGTGATTTCGCATTCAGAAAATTATTTAGTCTTTTTTTTTTTTTTTTTTTCTATTCAAGTTAGGTATTAACACCTTACAGACACTCGCATGCACAACACTGCACCAATAGCTGACGAGGACAATTAATGTATATTGTCATACTAGTGGCGCAAACAACACATAACTTATATTATTAATATATATATATATTTCATATATTATTAAGGGACAGGGCCCCCCAATAATGTGCACAAATGAATTTTAAAAAATAATTTAAAAAATATTTCGTATCCTATAATAACTTTAAATTGTAAGAAATAATTGGAAATATAAAAGATGGGGATTTTCTATTGTTTTTATTAAAAATTATTTTATAACTTATGGCCATTTTAGGTAATCTAGAACCAAAAAGTTTATTTAGGAATTACGGGGCTCCCAATCCAAAAATTATTCCTATGGACCTGCAATATACTTGTTAATACTAAAATTACTCATTTTTATTATTTTTTAGACTAACTAAAAAATACTATGGCTTCCTTAATATGGAAATCCCAGTCCCCAAAAAATTCTGGTTGCGCGCCTGAATTGCCTCTTGTGCCAAAACAAAGAAAGAGCTTTATAATTAAGTAGAAATATAAGATAATACATAAAATACTAATAAATTTGAAGACTACCATATATTTTTATTATTTTTGAACTAAACGTTACAACTCAAACGTGATAGTCATGATCACTACAATAATAATAAAAAAACAATTATAAGGTCTTATTAGATAAAATTAGTCACGTGTTAGTAGAGAGACAGCTGAAGGTCCAAATTTTCGTTCATTAGCGACTTTATTTAATTAATTATTACTGCTTCTTTAATGGCTAAAATATAATAGGTATGGGCAGTATGAAGAACTTCGAAATGGTCCCATTTTGCTACTGTCTCCAGTTTAATATTCAAATACAGATATTCACGAATGGGGGTACCGTTCTGAAACTGTGATTTCAAATTCATCGATTAGGATTAAAACACATTTCCATCGTTGAATTTGAAATTACAGTTTCAGAACGGTACCCCCGTTATCAACAAATTTCATTTAAAATTGGTAACCTTGAAAAAGGGCAATCAAAAAATGGTTTCTAAGTTCACTTTGATGATTTAGATGTTAGTAGTTTTGGTTTTTTAATTTTGTTTTTGAATATCGAATATCGTGAATATCTGTATTTGAATATTATACTAGAGACATAATATATATAGTGTCCATATTTTTGCACGTGGTGCTCGAGTGTCTATAATCTTTTGTAAATGCTAAAATGTGTTCCTTTTTCCGATAACGAAGCCTGCTTTTAATTATACCTATGTAAGTGTCATCACAGTCCCAACACATAGTAGGTGGAAAAATCCCATTCCTTTACGGTTTTTTCAGTAATAGCTTGCAGCAGCAAAATATTTCGTGAGTTTGCAGAGCCGTTTTTATCAGTGGTAAGTTAATGTCATGTCTGTGGAATTGTTAGGGTGCATTTTGCTTACTTTTAGATCCCTAAATCAGTTGGGAAAACGCTGTTGATACAGTATTAACAGTAATAGTAATAAAGTAATACAATATTAGATAGAAAGATAGCATGAAAGATAGTATAAGATGTAATCGTTGATGAAGTCAATCGAAGAACACTGCAAGGAATCAATCGAAGTAGATATTTCACCAATTTGAACAATATATAGGAGTTAATGACGTCATAAAACACAGGAGTCAGTGAAGTAAGAATACACTCCAAGGTTTTCAAAGGAAGTACATTCATACACGTGATACTAATCTTATATAAACACTTAAACGCGCTGGTTATAAACACTAATGGGACATAAAACCCTAAACCCTAAAGAGTCAAGTATATTATATCCAGGAACGTACGTCCGCGTTTTGTAATCATGCCGTCCATTCAAACAAACAACTCCAAAGTAAAACATTTGTTCATAGGAAGGACAGAACCACGACCCACTGACAAGTTGTATTCCATTACAAATCCTAGGCGGTATAATTGAATTCCTGATGTTTACCATGGAATGAATCTTCTAGTTTTTTCAACAAAAATTACAGGCATGTTCGACTTTTGGGGGTTTCCCGTCATCACGTACACCTATTCAAGTTTATTGGATGCGTCTTATGGGAAAGCACGATTAGCTCTAGGCTGACAAATTCCCAAATATTTTTTCCAGGATTTTGGTCCTTATTGCAAATTTAAAAGCCGTTTGTTAATTGTTGTTAATTATGGAATCTTTCAAAGGTGTAAACATTTGCACGAAAACGAGGTTGTGCTACCACAATTGGGAATTAAGAAAGTTGGACTATAAACATTTTCACTTGCTACATGTCAATGCAAAAATTTCCCCCCACAAATATTTTCCGATACAGAATTTACGAGAATATATATTGAATCGAAAATTATTTCCATTTTCCTTGAGTTTTGGCATTAGCAAACGCTAACAATGCAGCCGCCGGTTAACTCGACATACACGATAATTCGAACAAATGTTTATTCTCTATACTGTTATTTAACGTTTTATAAAAATCTCGGAGATGAAATAAGAACTCCAAAGTTAAAACAATTTTGTGGGAAGGAATGGTTAGTGCGTTTTGGAACAAAAAGCCATTCATATATATTTTAATTCTTGAGTAATTCTTGTTACTAAATGTTCCTTACTTCACGTTCCGTCTTTCCGCTAGAAATCTATAAAGTTAAGTAACACAGGTTGTATCGAAAGTTTGGTTTAGGATGAGCCATTACAGCAATGTCGGTATAATGTAAAAAACCAACATGTATTTCGGTGATGTCATGATGTCTACCCTTCTCCGCATAGGTTTTTCGCAATTATTATTTCTCACCTGTTTTGTTGAAACTTTGTAAGATGAGTAATTAAAACATCATAATGTAAATTTCGTTCACGCACTGCAACTCTTAATCCTCATCAGAGGTGCAATATCTTGCAGTACCAGTTTTAACTTGCGATTTTGGATTTCAGAATTCCCCTTTCCTTCATAATGTTATTATGCACCCTTCGATAATATCATTTCATAAATGTTTATCTAAGCTTTTCAAGAGGGCGGAAAAGACCAATATTTAACAAATATGAGAAAAATATATAAACATTCAGTAAAGATTTATAGAACGAAAAACATGTATCACACAAATAAATTATTGTTAGCTACTTAGATTAGGCTGTTTAATCGCGTGACCAAAAATCGTGTCGGTGCGAGTATATGAAAACATAGGGGGGTCAATTTGACCCTGTGGTTTTTTTTACATAACGTTTTTTGTAGATATGTTATGACTTTGAAACTTAATGACCTTTATTTCTTATCTATTGGACACAACTTTAGAAAATTTCGAATCAATATCTTTTCTGCTTCATTGTCTATTGGTCATTTCTTGAATCAACCCATAATAATTTTTTGATTTCTATTTTTTGTTTTTTGTTTGATGGATGAATTAAATTAAGTGAACTGCTTTATGTTACTTTATATACAAAAGAGTTTGATATTATATGTGTGCTAAAATAATTATAAGAACACGAGACATGATTATTCTCTTATTAACCCCTGCTCCATAACTATGCCATCTTTTTCTTAATTGTAGCACTTTTGGCACTTCAATTCGAATTTTAGTAACATATTTATAAAATATAACTGACAAAGGACAGTTTATGGGAGAAACAATAATAGATATTCTTCGATATTTTCGACATTTTTAAAATATTTGATTAATGATGATTGCACAATGGTGTTGTTTCAACTCTCGTATCATTACACTGCATGTACAGCCTTTAACGATGGTTAAATAAAAAGCTAATAGGTTTGTTATTATATTTTATTGTTCTATATACGTGGTTACACAGGAAGAATCAGGTTTAAACTAGTTTTACTTCCATTAATAAAGACGTCCGAAGCCCAAAGCATGGTACAAAAACATAGACTTTAATGTAGCATAACAACATGATACTGTTTATTGGTAGTATTCTTTTTATTAGGCGTTCTGTAGTTTTTTCAGGCAAGTTCATGTTTTGAAGGGAAAATATTACCCCATGTCAAATGGCACAGCAAGCATGCAGGCTAGATTTTACACTGCTAAAATTGCAAAGCAACTTTAAAAGTCGTTTTCTAATTACACAAAACCTAGCTAGCTAGCTACAAGAAAGTAAATTGGCTTCGTTTTCCTGTTTTCTATCAAACTTCTTTTTAACAAGTAGGTATCCAACTATGCAAGCTAGCTACTTCCTCATATATTTATGTATGTAAAGATATGATACTGTATATTAATTTTTATCTACTTGTATTTTACCTCCTAGCTTCTTTCTTATAAAAGCCTTTTGTTTAGTTTACCTATAGCAGTGTCCGGTGTCCTCTTGGAAATTATTCAAATCTATATTCATTTATTTACTATATATTTTTCGTTTGCCAGTGGTTTTACTAAATTGAAAATAAAAGCAAAATTAAAGTTGGTAAAAGTCACCATGATCTTTCATAAAGTTATAATGCTTACTATTAGGAAATTTACAATAGACAGGAGTGTATCCAGGTATTTTATGATTAATTATCTGATGAGCCATTAAGCCCTTTAAGTAGTTCTCTGTTGTCTGTTTAGAAGTACAAAGTTTCATTTTAAGTACTCTTACAAAAATCCTCTCCTGACATGGGACTCTCTAATTATTCATTATTTCATTATTTGTACTGACAATTTGATACTAAGTTGTTATATATATTAGCTATATATCTTTTATTATTAATATTTCCTCAAAAGATTCTGCTAGCTATATATAAATAATGTGCTGGAGTTCCGCTGGTAACACCAGTACAAACATATCAAAACATTT
>JANTOQ010143150.1:0-25171 GCA_027564595.1 Bythotiara depressa | reverse complement strand
AAAATATGGAACTTGTTACCTGATAAAATAAGGCTATTACCAACGTTATCAAAATTTAAAACAGAAGTAAAAATATTTACATTTAAAAATTGTCCTTGCAGAATTTGTAAAGACTATGTGTCTAATCTTGGATTTTTATAATATGTATGTATATAAATTAAAAAAAAAGTTGTTTATAGTGTTTTGTCGGTGTAAATAGTTTATCACTTCTTATTATAATATTTTTAATTTCTTTATATTTTATGATTGATATGACTTGTATTACGAAAATACGGACAATAAATAAAGTTAGAATGAAAAATGAATGAAATGAGCGAAAGTGAAAACTGTCGCTAAATTTTTTTTTTTTGATATACTATAAAGAAAAGAAAGTTAAACAAATAAAGTGGTGAAAATAATACGGGCGTGAAATATACATACGTGCTGTGTGGCTTACCCTATTGGAGTTGATGTATATCTAGTCTATATCTCACATTTCTCAGATTTTACTTGGTTTTCCATGATTTTTAGCAAGCACTACCAAAATCAGATTTTCAGGTTCCTCACGAAAACAAATAAAGCGTAACTACGACAAAGTCATAAATCATATAACAAGCTCGTGGAAATAGGATTTATATTTTTTGACAAGTTCACATTTAATGACCACGATGACACACAATTAGGACGTTCCAGCAAGATGTAGGCCTTAATGTCAAAACATTTTCGTATGCGAAGACAAGCACAGTATAGTTTATATTTACCTGGTATAGGGTGGTAATAAGTGTTTTCGTATGCGAAGACAAGCACAGTAGTTTATATATTTACATGGTATAAGGTGGTAAATTGTGTTTTCGTATGTGAAGACAAGCACAGTAGTTTATATTTACCTGGTATAGGGTGGTAAGAAAAGTGTATTTGAACAGGTAGCGGACTCTGGTAATGAATTCACTTGTGCGGGACTAAAAAAAAGGTAATTACATGATAAGGAAGATAGTTACAACATTCTAGTATACGCGAGACTAAAATAATGAAACATATACGCACTGCATATAAACAGTTAACGAACTTACGATCTACTTCTGCATATGTACAGAGGTGTCGGCAGTCGACGTCGCCCAGTGACAAATCGTAAAAAACGACTTCTGTCCTCTAAAAAGAAAACAAATCAACTACTGGTCATACTACTAATAAGAATACGACAAGGTTTCCACATACTAATAACAATAAGTCATGGTTTCCACATACTATTAACAATAAGACATGGTTTCCACATACTATTAACAATAAGACATAGTTTCCACATAATAGTAACAATAAGACATATAACATATTATATAATATAATATATATATATAATGAACATATAAGTTAAGATAATAATAAAACGCTGTGCTTATAAAATGCTAAAATTCTGGCAAAAACATCCAATACGTGAAAGACCTACTATTTCTTTAATGCATAGTGTCCCCGGAAAGGAATCAAATTATTGATAATTTCTTTGCTTTGTTATTTTGCTTTTTCCAGGGGGTTATTTGAAATATAATGTATAATAAATTTGGTAAAAGCTGATAAGACTCCCTGGTTCCTCATAAATTTATAAATATTCCAATGGAAATATATACCAGGAAGAATGCTTGTGTACGCAAGGGTTAACATTAAAACACATCCAGTGACAACCTCGTTTCCAGGCTATTTGTTTTTGTCTGTCAAGACACGCCCTAGTCAAAGGAAAAGAGACACCGGGGAAAGGTTGTAGGGAAAAATAAAGATAGCAAGAACAACCATCTTTGCTTTTTAGGTTAATAACAATATAACTGGATAAATATTTCAGAAATCAAACGGAAATTTTGAATTCATTATGATACACATAAATTAGCATAATTAAAATGATACACATAAATTAGCATAATTAAAGAAACATACCATTAGTAAAGTTTGTAATGGCTTGCCATAAATATTTAATCGTAATGTCGTCTTCATCCACAAAATCCTCGTAGTGCGCTAGAAATGAAACACAAAAACGTGAAAACTATAGCTAACAGCAAATAACAGTGGAAAGCAATTTCATAGACCTTTATCGAATCTCATGAAAATTTTGCAGTTTAATTTAATTAATTTTTTAATATATTAGTTTTCACACATGAATACGAGAAGGGACATGGAAAGAACTTAAGAAGGCTTTGACCATTAGCGTAGTGTAGCTGAAAGAATGCCGTGTGTCATTGAAATTTTCAGCATGGGCAAATTTTTTGACGAGGAATCTGAATCTGAAGTCCGTTTTTTATAAAATTAAACTTCAAATTTTCATGAGATTCGATAAATGTCTATGAAATTGCTTTCCGCTGTTATGTGTTATTAGCTATAGTTTATATTTCCATGAGATTCGGGAAGAAAACGTCTACTAAAAGCAGTATTATTTATAAACCCACTTGATTTCTTTAAAGCTTCTACAGTTATTTCTGAATCACCGCATATCCTCCTTTCCAATTCCTGCCACGTCATTAGTGTGAGTACGGCCTTTGGAACAACCTTTTCTAAGCCGTTTCTCAGCGCAGTCACCTACAAGGAAAATAAGAAAATTATATATGTATTAACCTATCTACTGCTGCAAGACAATACTCTTCTAATACTTCGTTTGTATGTAATCAGAACATATTCTAGCATTAAAGGTTATGAGTGCGATTTACATGAAAAAGGGCACTTTTGACTTCTAAGTCTTTAAAAGGGCACATTTTTCATTCAGATCCCTAATTAAAAGTATATTTAAATTTTTTAACATCTTAAAAAAGGGCATTGCGTGCGATTATCGCCCCCAAATAGGGGCTGGAATATGCACTGGTAATACACGAGGATGTGGCAGTGTGACGTTTGGTTACAAGGGTTAGTGGTTAAACTATCAAAAAGTGAAATTTGGTAAATAGGTTTTTAAACTTGAATTTAGATTATTAGGCAGTAACTAGTATGTTATTATGATAACTACCAAAAAGTGTAACTAAATATTGGTGATGTTGAATTGTGGTATTATGTGGTATTATACCACTTTTTTAACTTTAAATGGAATCAGATCAAACAGTACGGCGATGGTATTGTGGATAACACCGGAGCACCCGGGGTTCAATTCTCACCTATGGCCAATCTGTTTTCCACCCAGATGCATTTTCAAAGCAGCATGCCAAGCCCAATTGGAGCAATCGACTGATCATACATTAACTAACTTACCTGCTCATCAAATGCCTTCATTCTTTTCTCTCGTACTAGCTTCAAAAACAATTTTCGGTCTTCAAACCGTACAAATTCACTTTCACCGGCTTGTTTCACAGGTACTTCCTTCGCATTGCACAACACCTAAATGAAATGTATAATTTCAATATTTCTTTACAAGAATTTGTTAAAGTAGCATATGACCACGTATGATCTACCAAGACACAATGCCCACACATACTGAGATAAAAACTCCTAAAAAGTATATATTTGCTACATTAGAACAGACTTCACTCCCTTCACAGAAGCTCCAAGAACATTTCAAAAAGGCAGGAAATATTAAATCTATAAATATAAGTTTATAAACACAGTGCACATTTGACCTAAAAAAGTGGTATAATACCACATAATACCACAAATTTGACCTACATATAAAGTAAAGACTTATGTTTAGTCGGGGTGGAAACCTGGACACTTCCTGTTACCATCGCTAAAAATGCAACATGCGTCACGTTTGCAAGAACGTATTCAAATGTTTCTGACCCGGTTATATAAGAAATAAATGAACAGCTTGCCAAGGCTATACTTTAAACACACAACTAACTCTCTTTCACAGAGCCTTAAAACACTCACAGTAGTATAAGTCAATATTCCATCAAAACTCTCTTTAAACTTCTCTTCATCTATCTTCTCCAATGTTTCATGAAATTTTACCTAAAATATTTAAGTCAGTCAAGTGATGACATTAATGGAGATATTAGAAATCGTTGACCCAGTAGACATAAGTAAATATTAACAGGCCCCATTCCAGGACAAAATCGGGTCTGGTCCGGATTTTGGACACTGCCCTCTGATAAAATTCCCATTTCTTAAAATTTAAGCCTTTAATATGGATAGGGAACATGGATAGGGAACAAATCATTGGTCATTATAATATAACCAGGAGTTATGTTTATGCATTAAACTTTGCCATAAACATAAATATTCCTTTAATAGTTAAACAAACCCTAAGGATGATTAAGAGGAAATGATGAAGTTTTGGATTTCAGTTATTACCACCAGTGTGATATAGTATAGATGACATCTAGAAATGCTTACCTCAGCAGTAAGAAATGCTTACCTCAGCAGTATCGATTGAATAATAATCTTTCTCGAAGGTTACTGCTTCATGATTCAACATCTTCCAAATGAACGGAGGAAACGAAATTACCTAAAAAGCAAGAGGATCATTTAATAACAACGCATCACAAATCCACACATGGTATCAACACGCTTCTGTGTCACTATACTAGGAATTAAGTTACCAGGCAGTTGTTTTTAAAAGAGCAACTCCCCATAAATATCTCATAAGGATTAATTATGTTATCTTATTGAAATCAGTAGCTAAAAGATCGGTGAGTCTTCTTACATTCAAGGGAAAATCACAAGTGTAGAAAAAACGAACCTGATATATTTTACGTACAGTATATTACAGTTTCCAATTCTATCAAAAATTTTAATGTTTTGCTCTTGTTATTTTCACTTGAATGCAAGAAGATTTGTAATTTTCCGAAATTCTTAATTTTATTATTATTAGGTGTTACTATTATTTTTAAATGAAAGGTAAATAATATATATATTCTCAACAATTGTCTCAATTTATACAATAAAGTGGTGGTTGCGCTTACATTACATATGAAAAAAAAAAAAAAAAGTTACTACCTTATCGGTAAATAAGTCGCCAAAAAGTGACTAAATTTTCTACTAAATTTTTTAGCCGACTTGTTTTTAAACTAACCTGTATTTTTAGCTGACGCATTTTTTAGCTGACCTTTATTTTTATCGGACTTTATTCCTATACTGTTTTCGGCCAATATTTTTACTGCCTACAGCTGAACATGATCTCCAAACATATTCCTTTACGGAGAGTGATGTGGTTTTAATTAATGTTGATTAATTGTAAATAAATATGGATGCAAACACTTCATGTTTTTGTTTTCATTATTTCCAACAATCTATTCTTGAGAAATTGACTAAAGATTTTAGTAGGCAAAACGTGACTAAATCTTCCTTATGCAACAAAACTTTCAACCGACTAAACTTAATGCCGACTGAAGGTTATACAGACTTTTTTTACCGATAAGGTATATATATATCAAATGTCTTCAAAGTTATTATAATTTTCATGCAACTAGAAACTACTCCGATGTTACCACTTTGTGTCAATAAACGACCTTGTTCCCGGGGCCATTTTTTCCTTTTTGACTACTCTAACCTCCTTCCCCAAGGTCAAAAAGGAAAAAGACCCTTGGTATGAGGTTGCTAGTGATAATTCGGTATGACACTTGGTATTATATTACCTACTGCAGAGAACAGAGAGAAGGTATTTGTTTGTTATTTTCTATTTATTTTAGATAACATAATTCTGATATATTTTATGGAAATTGAGCTGTAGTTACAATGCTAGAATAAATGTTTTTACCAGATTTTCCTTGCCTCGCAAGCATGCTCCCATGAGCTGACCCAGCCATTCATATCGGGAAAAGAGGCGGCAGTTGGCATTGGGAACGAAACAATCACGGTACACATTTGATGTTGCACTCTATGAAACAAGAAGCTTATACTCAACATTCGAAGATTCTAGAAATTTGTAACATAATATATCTGTCTTACCAGAAGCTTAAAATTCTCTCCAGACGCATGAAATACTGTTATATATTTGGATCAATTCTACTGAATATGTGTGTGTGTATGTGTTCATACTAGGACCTTATTGTCTCATTTTATCACAATATTATACCCCTGAAATTACCACCAAATGACACCTTTCATCGTTGAACTTAAAGACTTGCCAAAGGTTATACGAGCTTACATATATCTATCTACTATTTTACTTGCGTATTTTTTTAACATAAGGTGTATGTAGAAGTAGATAGATATATGTAAGTTCATTATAACCTATGGCAAGTCAAGTTCAATGATGCAAGTTCATATGCAAGCTCAACAATGAAAGGGGTATAATTTCGTGATAGAATGAAATAAGGTCCAAGTTTGAACACAATCACACACTCAGTAGAAATTAAAAAGTTATACGTGCCTAGTCATATTCTGATAGCTTGATAACATATTTATTTAAAAATATGATATTTTGTTGAAGTCATATTCCGCAACTTTAAGTGTCTTCTTTCATTTCTTCGTATCACAAAAATTCACCGCGTATATGTAGCCACCATGTTAGAATTTCATTTGTACCAGCTTCCCATATTTTTAGGACGGTGCATTCGTACTAACGTGCATATGCCTATTTGTACAGCCCTGAGCCCAGTGAATATGTCAACAAAGTACTGTATTGTATTTCCTTGATTATAAATGAAGTAACCAGTAGCACTGAAAATATTAATCAGTACCACTGAAAATATTAACCAGTACCATTTAAAAATATTGATTAAATGATTTTTTTTCTATTCAAAAATAATAATTTACAACATTAACACACTTTAAAACAAAATGAAAAATGAAAACAAAAGATAGAAAAACATGGACATACATACAATTAACAGAACAATACAGGACTACAAAATTAAATGATAAACTGGCCAACCTGGTTAGGACTCCTCACAAGATATGGAAGGGGTAAAAGACTATCCGGTGATGTCGGACAGAGTTCTTCTGCTAAATCAGAGATACTGTCACGAAAACCTCCACCTGAAACGGATTGATTTCAATGCATTTAGAGACATTACTTATGTATTTATGACATGCAAGGTAAAATATAGTATGGTAAACATTCTGACAGAGAATTGTGATTTGCATCATCAATGATATACAACCATCTACTCTCATCATATAATGCTCCTATTTAACCTCCCATATGTCAATACAGTTATTGGAATAAACCAATGTAAACAAAGCAAATGGTTACGACCTACTTAATATTCTTAGCTTGTGGTTAAAACGTGCATCTTAGGTGTAACCTTTTCTGAATTTCATGAAAATTTGAAGTTTTATTTTTATAAAAACGGACTTCAGATTCCTCGTCAAAAAATATACCTATGCTGAACATTTCAATAGCATACACCAAACACAATGGCTGTTTTTGCCACACAACGTCAATGGGAAAAGCCTTCTTAATTTCGCACGTCTCGCATTCACGCAAAAAAATATTAGACTTCACAAATTATTATGAAATTGAAGAAAGGTCTATTTTGATGTTATTAGCTGGTGTATATCCTTCAGCCTTATTAGCTGGTGTATATCGATCAGCCTTATTAGCTGGTGTATATCGATCAATCTTATTAGCTGGTGTATAGCGGTCAGCCTTATTAGCTGGTGTATATCGATCAGCCTTATTAGCTGGTGTGTATCGGTCAGTCTTATTAGCTGGTGTATATCGATTTGCCTTATTAGCTGGTGTATATAGGTCAGCCTTATTAGCTGGTGTATATCGGTCAGTCTTATTTGCTAGTGTATATTGATCAGCCTTATTAGCTGGTGTATATCGATCAGTCTTAGGAGACTAAATGTATGCCACACACTATGATGCATTCTTGATTGTTTTACAATGGAAAAGCAGTTCCACTGTTCACATGTGCATTTAAGCAAAATATTCACTACTGCCAATACATATATTTCTAAAGCATGTTCCACAGTGCTACAGATACTTAACCCATTAATGTAGTGTTCCCAGAAAGGAATCAAATAATTGGTCAGTTCTTTGTTATTTCGCTTTTTCCAGGGAGTTAATTATTGAAAATTTAAAGTTAAATAAATTTGTTAAAAGCTGATGACCCTCTGGATCTTCATAAAATTACAAAGGTTTCCAATGGGAAGTTTAATATAACCAGGAGGTATGCTTATGCATTAAAGGGTTAAATATGTCTAAATACATTGTGATTAAAATTGAGGATGAGTGATTAGACTGTGATACAGTATCGGAAACAACCCTCTCCCTCTTTCCTCACCTTGGTCAATGATGCCTTCGCCAATAAATTTACATTCCCACCATTGATCATACTTGAGTGGCCACCTGAAATTAAGCATTGTAAAGGGAATAGATTAATAACGGAATATTGCATGACATACATTCACCCTGTGGACTGAGATTACTAGGTCCTTCAAGCACAGGTATTCCAGGGGGTGCACTACCACCTTTCAGGAGGTAGCATAAACCTAATCTCTCTTTTTTCATGGGATGGTCTCACAAAATACTATATTCAACAGTAGAGGTTAAATTCCAGGATAAAAGTTCTTTTCTGTAAAGTGATTGGTGCATACGTTTTTGAAAAAAATCTTTGTCTACAGGCCTATAACAATATAAAATGGAATAACCCAATGGCAGGTGGATGCTAATAAATTTATTTCAGTTACTTCTTTTGTACACATTCTAAAAATAGTCCACTCACTCTCTCATTATTGAGATGTTGAATGTCTTTATGTGTGCAACCTAGTTCACCATTTAGATGTTTTTATTTACAATATGGTAACTGTATTATATATTATATATATATATATATTGAGAAACTACTTATGAAGAATGCAATGCAATGAAGCAGTTTCTGATTGGAAACACATTGTTACTTGCATTGTAATTACGAATATCGTGAATAGTTAGTTTACTTCAAACAAAAACAATTAATACCTGTAATCTAATTTTACTTCACTTTTCTCAGGACGCAGAGCTTCATACAACTAAGTAGAAAACAATGAAATAAACTGTCAAGGCAATGTGAAATATAAAATAGGAATTTGAAAAGGATAAAAATGCGCTCTCAAATAAGGGCCACATGGCCCTAAAGGGGGCCCTCATTTGAAATAATTTTGAAAGTGTTAAGAAAAAAAAAAGAAAGTGCTAAGAAATAAAAGACACATCACTCATAATATATTTTCGGATTAAGACATAATATTAGGTCAAAATGTTTAAGAGTTTCCTTTTTAAAGATAGTTCCTTACTTAAGAATTCTGGTGCCAACCTGGTCAGTATTTAACACCAAATATCTTTTTCAACCTCCTTTAGATTGGAGAATTTAAAGTAAACAAAGAAGTGGGATATAAGATGGGATGTAAGCAAGCTGGAATGAAACAACTTGTGCTCATGACAGATGTGTTTAAATAATAGAGGTTTTGCTCTCTAAAAACGAATAAGGTTTGATAAGGTTTGTATACACATTAAAAACACACGTTTATCACTGTAGTTATTGTCACAAACAAAAAATATTGTTCACTTTCAAAAAAGTTAACTTAAGAAATCTTACTTGGTTATATATCGAATTCCTAGCTTCAGAATCAAGAGTTGGGTCCACCAGGTGCTGTGCAGCAAGGTGACGGTTGACGTAAATCTTAGGCATAGCTGCTGGTGTTGTACCCTGTGATTCTCTCAAGCAATTCTCAATCAATCCTTGACGTCGTTTTGATAGTGGAAGTAATTGTCTGATTGCTTCGAGACATGAATATGTTCCAGCTGTGTAGTCCCATGTTGGTAGGAGATACTGAATGACACTGTCAAATAATGTGATGAATCTGTTCAGTGCTTGTGCTCGTTTGTATAACAACTCTCGGTCTCGAACATCAACAGATTCCAACTTTGGGTATCTGAAAGTAAGCAAGTAAAAGTATTAGATTGTCCTACATTCAACACAAAGTTTGGGTATCTGAAAATAAGCAATCAGAAGTATTGGAATGTCCTACATACAACACAAAATTTGGGTGTCTGAAAATTAGCAATCAAAAGTACTAGATTGTCCTACATACAATACAGAAGGTTTTAGAAGTAATGCACAAGACTCTAATAGGTTTATTTCAAGTTGAAACAATAGTGGTGTTACACAAGACCTTTTTGTATCAAAAGTGACAATTGACTACAATACCATATAAAGCAGAACAGAGCTCAAAGCTCTAAGTAAAAAGATGCTAAAATGCTGGTCAATGCTTTTTATTTTGTGCTAAAATGTCAAGCTGTTCAAAAGTTACGACCATTTAAAATTTTGATTTGAATGATTCAGTACAGTATCTTTGGTAAACAAGGTCAGGTTGTGATGTCACAGGTCTTCACAATTATTTTACATGGTCTTTAAGCTAAAAATGTGGTTTACGTAACATTCACAATTATTTTGTGTTCCAAGTTGGATGTGAATTTAGGTAAAATGTATGGGTTATCATAAAAATAAAACCTGGAAGTCAGCAATTTAATTCTAAAATACAAAACATTTCATGTTTGCTTCAGGTTACTACAAAGGAAACATGAATATCATGTCACAGGGATTTTCTGTAATTTCCAACACATAATTTTCATTCCAAGTATGTTCTTCCAAATGCACATGGTGTGCCCATGAAGATGTAGAGATTTTGCGACAACGTTAACAACGTCTTATTTTCATTTATTAGAATTTATTGAGGATGAGTTATTTAGAACTTTCAGGGTATATTCTGGCACCTTTTTGGTTGCTAAACCTTTAACCTACAGTACATTTTTCATTCAGACCCTCTAATTGTTGGTATATTTGAACATTTTAGTATCTTAAAAAAGGCATTGCATGCTGTTATCACAACCAAAAAGATGGTAGAATATGTCTTGATTGAAAAATGATCAAAAGGATGGTAGAATATGTCTTGATTGAAGAATGATTAAAACAAGTGTTACCTTTATACTTTTTCAGGGTATGGTACGAGATCTAGCATGTGTGAATTTTATTATTACAAATAAATACAAATAAACATCAAGATTATAAGGATGCAGCAGGGGGAAAACAAACAAAAGATGTCAAAAAATAATTTTTGGACAATGAATAGTTTCTTCCATGTTCTAAGTTTTAAAAATGTTCCAAAAATGTCCAAAATATATTGACTTTGTTAATATGATTGACACCTTATTTATATTTGCATTTGTATTTATTAATCGAACTTGGTAAACAATAAATCAGTGAATGTTTGTAAATATTTAATTATTCAAAAATGAGTAGCTCGTGAAGGTTTTAAAAAACAAGCGGAAGACAAAAATAACAATAAAACACCAATGAGTTGAACGAGTATGGAATTTTACCAGAACAATAGTGAATAGATAAACAAGTAAACATTTTAACTAATTGAATCATTGAGCGGTATGCTACTTGACAACAAAAGGAATCTGTAACTTCTTGAAAAATTTTCTGCCTTAAAATTGTGTGGTGTTGGTAAGGTTTACACTTAACTTGCCAAATCGGTTGGATGTAATTATGTTAAAAGTTGATTAATGACAAGTTTTAATGTCTAATCTAAAATAGCATGCCACATTTTCAAAAACAGAGTAGCAAAGAAATGTGACAAGCTCTTTAGCGTCACCTATTGGGAGTGTAATGATATATTTTTTATTAAGCAAACATGTGCAGTTTTGGCACAGAAAACATTTTTTGACAGACATATATTTATTTTTGTTTCCAAATAATACTTAAATCCAATAATAATATTAAAAACTGATTAGAACATCGTAAACAAGGTCTCATAGGCTTTTGAATAACAGCAATTTTGAAAACAATTGTTACTATTAAAACAGGTAAATATTTAACTAAACATATACAGTCAGTTTCTGCATCTTTAATACAATTTAACACAACTTACCTGACTAAATCCTTATCAAATAAATTCCTATTCAAACCATTTTGTTTTTGTTTTGATGATACAATCTTTATGTAATGGATTCTGCAGTCAATCCCATCATCTAGAGATATATTGTAATATAGTGAGTCCCACCAAAGGTAAACTGAAAAAGTTTAACTCAGAAGTTCTTGATATCTATGTTCAATTAATCATCACTGTGGTGAACTAAATTTGGTTAATTTGGCATGTTTTGGCAAAATATGTTTATGGACAGAATTATAGATTGTACATTTCTTAAAGCCCTATATGGATTAGTGTGAATGTCATGACGCCACCAAAAGATGTGTTGATAATAATGCTTAATTACTGATCATACCAAATTGTGTGCATTTGGAAAGGTACATTGTGAAGTTTCAAAGATTAATAAAAACATATACAGAGGAGAGTGAGCATCATGATATCGCCAAACAGTGTCACTAATAATTACATTTTCATGACAATGCTTCAATGTGTTATTTTATCAAGTTTCTAAGCACGATGGAAACTAAGTAGCCAAGTAGAGGTTTGTAGATATGCTGAAGTGTAATATATAAAAATGCTTAAAATAACAAATGTTTTTTCTTACAAAGGTTTTCATGCCATTTTAATGATAAAAAGAAAAATGGAAAGGTTTTGGGAGTGCTAGAGAAAAAATCTAGCATATTTGAAGTGTTTGTTAATAAAAATCAGGATTCAAGCGTGACAGGAACTAGCCAAGTATCCAGTAACACGCTGAAACCAAAATTCAATGTGTTCTAATTATATGGAATGGAGGAGAGCTAATCCCCACAATGTCATTATACATGTTTCAAATCTTAATCAAACAAACGCTCTTGAAGAGGAACATTATCAACATCACTGGCGTAACATTATCAATATCACTGGCGTAACATTATCAACATCACTGGCATAACATTATCAACATCACTGGCGTAACATTATCAACATCACTGGCATAACATTATCAACATCACTGGTGTAACATTATCAACATCACTGGCGTAACATTATCAACATCACTGGCGTAACATTATCAACATCACTGGCATAACATTATCATTTGCAACATCAACATTATCATTTGCAACATCAACATTTGCAAGCTAATAATGTAATGTTAATGTAATAAAGTAAACAAACCTTTGCATTCTTTTATTCTGATCTCCACTGTTGGGTAAAATTCTGATGCATTTTCCATGACTGTTATATCACCAGTTTGAGTGCTAAAATAAATAAATAAATAAAATAAAATAATTCATTAGTATAGGCAATTCATTGATTCAAGAAAATATTTACATAGCATGATCCATGTCAGAGATGGGAACCTATATACTCCAGTTGCATGCGAGGATGCAAAGTCAGTAAAGGTGTCACCAGCATGAGGCCTGTGAGCCACTGTTTCCATGGCAGGGTTAAAAATGGTATTTCTTGTTCTATATTTATCATTAACCCATTATTTCAGTTGAGTGGTTGGCAAATGTCATCATTTGTATAGAAAATGATAGCGTGACCAAATGTATGAACTGACAAGAAGGGTATTTTTTATTAAACTGTTACGTACATGATGCTTTTGAAATGTCAAGATGAGGGATGTTGGAATGAATAACCTAAAATTTCTATTTAACAGGAACATCTGTTGTAATGCCTGTTATTTATTAGTATACACCCATCATATTGATCAATACATATAATCAGTCTAGGAAACAATACAAATCATTTGTGACAATGGTGTAGTGGTACACACCTTCAATTTTCACAGGTGTGGTTTGGGTTCGATTCCTATCCGGAGAACATCGGAATCAAAACACCACTCCGATATGCTTTAAATAAAGTGTTATCAGTCCATTGGAAGCCATCTGATGGCACGCTGGCCTTTGGAAGGCAAGTTAGGGGAATGCATCAAATATCTCTAGTGGAAATTAAACTCTGGTTAGTGACATCGGTGGGGATGTAAAACCACTAATATGCTGTGGATATTCCCCAAGGATGTTAAACTCTGTTACTTACTTGTTCGCTGCTTGTTTATGTAACAAGAGAATTCTGAATAAAATATGAAACTATATGTTTTAATAATATACAAAAATGTTTTGGAAAATATGTAAGTCATAACATAATGAAATTCCATAAGAATTGGGCTTCTGTAACTTTCAATAAAAAACTATTTTATTTTCATCCCAGTCAAATTCTTAAAGTTTACTTACCAATGTTTACATTTTATAATTAGAATATCCGTGCTTGAGACAAAAGAGCTATTGTTCTCTCCAAGACTATGACTCTTTGTATTGAGTAAAAGTAAAGCCTAATGTTATTATTGTTATGTTGCGTAGAAACAACAACAACAAACAGCCAGGAAATAGATACCTAACTGAACAATGTTTTATTTAATTGTAGTGATAATAATAATTAAACATCAAGATGGTATGAATATAAAACATTTCACAATCCTTCAATGAACATTTCAAAGAAAAATACTGTATAAAAAGGTTTCACTGTATAGAATTGACAATGCCAAAAAGGTAACTAATATTTTTATGATTTCTATAAAAGAATTAACCAGCAGTGCTATAAAATATGGTCTCTATAGGGGTTGGGGATGGAGTGGGGGTTCTTTATGCAGAGAACTGTACAAAACAACAAAAACGTGAATTTGTACCAGTCGATTCTTGATTCATTTAACATCTTACACATACCACCTTCAGATGTGCCATAAACAAGAACTCTATTCGGCATGTAGTTGTCATCACCTTGGTCAACTCCAATGATTAGACGTCTAAACAAAATAAAATTGATATAGCTCTTATAGATGGATTTCAAATCATATCACTTGTTTAACATTATAAAAAAAATCAAGATGAGAAAAAACTATTGCTGAATTTGAAAAAGAGCTCAAAAATAGATATAAACATATTCTACCACTTTTCAGCTTTTTCTTCGAATATATAGTTTATCCTCCAACATTTGACTGGTACTGGTTAAAACTCAATTAAACTAGTCAACTGTAATCTTTGATAACTTGAAATATGCATTCCTAGAGAAAAGGTTGTAGAAGTAGTCTCTTAGTAATTTTTGAGCTAGATGAAAATATAAAATCGAAAATTTAATATTCCAAAAAATGTTTTATCAAAATAATCATTTTACAGGATTTTTTTCGTAAACAAGGATCCCTTCTATCCAATCCAATCAATATAACTTGATGTACGATATATTTTTAATTTATTGAGTGTAAAATGTTTATTTGGGCCTGTACAAAATTATTTATTTAAAACTAGATTTGGGTGTGTTTTATGTTTGTGACTGACAGTCACGTCCAAAGAATAAAATATTTCCACCAAAAAAATCAATATTTCCACGTTTAAAAACATAATTTTATGTTTCAGTATGTTCTTAGGTACTTGTTGTTATAATGACACATGTTAATGATGCTTAAAATAAATTATATTTTCTAAATCCATACCCTGTGCAGGTCAATTGACTTTGAGTATTGCACTAATTTTACCAGCTGTAACTACTATCATATAAAAGCATATGGATGGATACCATCATTGGATCAAAAATTAGGTGGAACATTATGGTTTAAGAGAGAATAACTTTACACATTTGTTAAGCATGTTTGATGGTTATTATATCCATAGGATATTATATTTATTGTTTATACATTCATTCATATGCTTTTACATGATAATAATTATGGCTGGTTAATTGAGTGCAATACATAAAAAGTAAATTGACCTGCAAAAGGGCTGGTATGGATTTAGAAAATATATTTATCTTAAATCCCCGTAGAGCTAGACAGTATAATTAATCAACAAGTAAGAATGTGGTTAGAAATCCCAGTATCAGGAACTTTGGATAACTTTAGATATTTTATCTGAAGAAAAGCTGAAAAGTGGAAGAATATGTTTATATCTATTTTTTGAGCTCTTTTTCAAATTCAGCATTAGTTTTTTCTCATCTTGATTTTTTTTACAATGTTAAACAAGGTGATATCATGTGAAATCCATCTATAAGAACTATATTTGGATATTTATTTTTGAGTATCTCTGTCCAAAAGTAAATATGGAATTGGCTTTGTTTCAGTCATTAGTGGATTAAGATATTGTATTGTCACGCTCTGGGAAAGAACATAATACTGAAATATTAAAATATGTATTTAAAGGAGGAAATATTGATTTTGCATTATTTTTCATAAATTTATTTTTCAGTTTTGAAGCCAGTATATAGGTTTGGTAGCCCAAATTCTGGTGCCCAAAATATGATTTCTTAGGGTAAAATAATAGAAATGAAACAAGCATCTAATAATTTGGTTTACTCCTTTTATAAAATGGCAGACATGTGAAACTTCAAGATAAACAGGATACAAACTATAAAATGAACAAAGGTGTTTTTTTCTTGTTGATCCAAAATTCTGGTGCCCGAAAAAATGATTCCTTGGAGTAAAATAATAAAAATGAAACAAGCATCTAATAATTTGGTTTACTCCTTTTATAAAATGGCAGACATGTGAAGCTTCAAGATAAACAGGATACAAACTAATGAACAAAGGTGTTTTTTCTTGTTGACCTTTTACTTGTGACTGGTGTAAGGGAATTGAACTGAAATGAAATTACTGCATTTATTAAAATTTCTGAGTTTATTGTTCAAGAAAACGGCACTTGCTATGGTTGGGAAATGCATTTTCTGATCAAAGCAGAGTTATCAAATTCCTAAATTTCCACCCACTTCCTGACACTAAATAAGCAGAATGCTAAACCGTTGCACCCCAAAAATATCTGGATGTAGCACCAAGAGTGTTATGTGGCCATTTATGGTACCAAATTAAATAGAGTATAAGACAGCCGTAAATCTGATTGTCAACTTGTAGTTAACTACCAACTAAGTTCATAAGGTCTAAATAATGATTTACCTCAGTTATGTGTATCCTCTATAGTGCTAATAAAACATCATGTAATCGAATTCTTATCTGAGCTTGCAATGTTGTTATGTTTGATTGTATGGACATACTACATGTATTTGTGGACTTCGATTACAGTAAATAGACGTCAGATGTGTGTATCATTAGTTCCAATTAAAAAAACACAACTAAATCAAAGAGATCTTTAGCAACCATCTGAATAGATGGTTGTATTTATTGTTTATAGAGAAAAGGTTTCAACATCAATAAATTAGTTTTGTTGTCTTTTTCAAGTGCATAATTTAAAGTTATCTGGCAAAATCCACCCCTGGTTTTGTTATATGACAATGTAAATTGGCCTGCAATTAAAACTTGTGGAAATAATTACTAATATTTGGAAAGTTAAACAAAATAACAAACAGAAGGATCAAAATACAATGGACTAACTGTATAATTACACCAGCTTTCATCTGCAGCCTCATGTAATGACGCCCTAAACTTCCATCTGATTCCCAAAACGTGTCAGGATCACCATCAAGCAGATTGTTTGCTGATTCTTGCTCCTGCGTAATGCAAAACAGGCTTGCAATTAGTGTTTTGTCATCTCAGCTTATTTTAATGTACATGCAATGAATGTCACTTCAAGGAGATCAGGTAAATGGATAACAATAACCCTATTGGTTCACTGACTTATTACATAAATATTACTAGGTTTTAGCTGATGCAAGACCCCCTGGCAGTATAATGGTTGAATGGAAAAAACTATGCAATATGTTGGATATTGATTTAATAAAATGAAATGCACATGTTGTTATTATAAAACCATAGTAGACATCAATTGGGTGGAATGCTACAGCACATACATAAATAAACAAATGCAGTTCCCTGTTGTACTATACAAGTAAGGTTGTCATTCAGCACTTGCAATAAACATTTCAATTTTTTATTTTTCATTTTCCTTGACCAACACAGACCTTTCCTGATAACAACATACTTGAAAAAAATTATATATGAAATAAATAAATACAGGGAGAAAAATGATGATGTAAAATATAATTTTCACAGGAAACATTTGAAATTTCCTGGAATTCATTTATTTATGTGTAAATAAAACTGCAGCATTTTTATTGGCATTCACATTGTTAGTGCTTAAAGTGCTGTTAGCCATATTCAAGTTCATTTAATTCTATGGTCTATTTCTTTCATCATTCTGATCTAAGATTGATCTAAAAACTGATATTTCAGTTTCATCACACTTCCAGCATGCTCATACCTGTTTCCTTTCTAGTTTCCATTAGTACTTTCTAGAATTTATGATACACAATTCTCCATTGGTTTTCATAAAAATCAGATTTTAAAGTTGAATTTACATGAAAAATTTTTCTTAAGGGATCATATCCACTCAGAAAACATTTCCACTGCACGCATGCTCAAAATACTTACTGCTGAACTTTCAAGTTTTTTTTTACTGTTGCGAGAAAATTTTGCTGAGTGGAAACAGGGCTTTAGCAGAATAGTTCATAATCATCATTAAGAAAAATTAGTGATCCAACTGAGTTGACACACTTGCTTGTTTCTTTCTTCCACTGATCGCTCTATATTTTGAAATTGTACTAACATGTCGATTGTTCCGATATAAAAGTTTTATTACTATAACTTTTCCGATATAAAAGTTTTATTTTTATAAATTTGAAACCTTGACTACACAGGACAATATCCAAATACAGAAAGTGCTGGCTAGTCATCAATATTTTTAACTCTTGCTTCCACCTACTTGTGTAAATAATTAAAACATTTTCTAGAGAGATAAGAGCTAATAGGAGTTGTTTATTCAAGAAGCAACATATTGATCAGTGCCACCACAGAACAATATGTAAGAAATAGACTGCAATATGGCTATGTCATGTAAGTGAAGAAATCATACCGTTGAAACAGTTATCGACTCTACATATTTACTAGCTCCTCCCATATAAAGATCATGACTTTTACAATGATCAACAAGAAATCGAACAAGCTCTTCATCAGCTTCCAGGGACCAATTAGGTGGAGGATGTGACAATTTTGTACATGCCTCATCATCAGCATTACAAGGTAAAGTTGGAGCCTGGATATGCAACATGTATCTTGTTTCAATAGCATTTTGCCATCTACATAAAATGAGCAATTTCAATTAGTATATATCTAATACAGCTAATAAAATTTACGCATAACTCTAAAAGGAAAATACAGCCAGTAATTGTATTATTATTATTTTCTATTCAGAAAAAACGAATTACAACAATACACACGTTATAAAAAGAAATTACTAAAAAACATGACCTAGTACATACACACCACAGTCTATACAAGGCGACATATAAAGCAGTGGTTCCTGACTGTATTTCCTCGAATGAGTGCCCCTCATCGATTGAGTGCAACCCTAAAAATTATTTATTTTAAATGAGTGCCCCCTTAGAATGAGCACCCCCTCTATTCCTGATATTTTGGGTGACATCACAGGAAGCATATATAAACCCCTTTGAGATGACGATCACGCAGGAAGATATCCAAGATACGCTTCCCAAGTTCATGGTCGTGGACGAGGACGACGAGGAAGAGTTAGACATTTTAGACAATTAGATATTAGTATTATGTTATTAAGGTACATAATAAGGTAGATAGATACAAGGTATAAGGTCGTACTTATTTTCCCCCCAAAATAAATTAGCGCCCCCTAAAAATTATGCTTTTTAAACGAGCGCCCCCATCAAATGAACACCTCCCTCAAATGAGCCCCCCCCTCTTCGAAACCTGAGTTTTAAGCGAGCGCCCCAGGCGCTCATTCTAGGAAATACGGTATTTAATACTCCCATTTCATCTGCAGAAATTATTTACTTTAAAAGAGTACAACACCTTTAGAATAAAACTATAAATTAAGGATTGTTCCCAGCAGTAAACAGTATTAAAAACTCGATCTTCTATTTGGGTTTTAAACTCAATATTCTAATCCCTATTATTCATGATAATTGTAAAAAAAAACACTCACAATTTAACTTTTAAAAACAGAATATCATAATAATAAACTGGTGTATAAGTTGAAATTACAACAACCTAACTAATTGACTAATCAGATTTTGATGCTGTGTATAAATTATGTAAATTATATAAAGTATAAATTATGGACAATGTCTAGGATTCTTTTCACTTTGGGAACATTTTTGTAAATTTGTCTAAGTCATATGACTGATGTCATGATTTCTGGCAGTGAAATCATTTTAGTTAAAATTATACATTGTGGACAAGACCTTACTTGTAAAAGTACTTCATTTTCTTGCCATCATCTCCTTTCTTCTGCCCAGATGAAAGCACACCACCAAATATATCATCTTTTGAAAGTAATGGCTTCACCACTGCATCACTTACTTCATGCTTTGGAACTAACATTGGAATGTTTTCAGATTTTGTATCTCTTGAATGTAGTAAGATCCAGGATTCAGCTTCTTCAGTATCAAATATCAATTCACTCAATGATTTAGCACTATCCTAAATAAACAAATAAAACTAAATAAAATAATTAATAAACAAAATAGGTAACAACAGTAAGTAGACGATTCTTACTAAAAACAATTTAACTATCACTCTAACCAAATTTTTACATGCAACTCTGTTGTCTTTTGTTTATACACCACGAGTGGCTCCTTTATGCATTACTGGTGTTATAATTAAATGAAGGTATCTATATCATGTTGCAACATTGTATTATACATGGAACAGAATACACGATGATTTGTTGGCCCAATTTCACAGTGCTAGTGAACCTACCTTGTAACAAATAAGTGAAGGATTCAAACACATGAGCTGGCTCATTTCAAGGCTGCCAGGTTTACAGAGGTATGTAAACCTGCAGCCAACTTTGTAGCTCAAATGGGACCTTTAAATGCATACGGATAATTGATTGATGCCCTCCTGGAAACAGTGGTCAGGCCTTGAACTTATGGAGACTAACTAATGTAAAATATATTCCTATCATATCCTGATAAAATTTTAGACTTCAAATCAAACAACAACTCAATGGAAAACTACTTAGTGTATTAATAATATTTGGTGGACAGTACAATTTGACAAATAGCATATGATATATTCAGTGAATGAAGTAGCTGAGGAAGCCTGACAAAAAGTAAAAATATCAAGACATTCCACCAAAGTTGTCTCTTCAATGTTACAAAATGATTTGTTTTCGTGTTTTACTTTTGGGAAATTTAATTTGTTTTTGTACTCTATCTAGTACTTGCTAGCCATTAGTTTAACAATGGACTCAAAACAGGGCCAGCTTAAAACATAGATGTTGATAACAAACATGTGACAACTCTTTTTGTCAAAGGAAAATGTAGTGGGTTTAATAATGGCCCTTCACCAAGAAACGATTAGCATCGTTCAAAGATTTTGTTGGTTGGCATATAGTTTAGTGGGTGCTGCACAGTTACTTAAACAATTATAAAATAAATAAATTTTAAAACAATAAATTAGAGGGTAATACAAAGTAAGTAAATTGATTGCAGTCAGAGGTGAAACACATGCTCCTTTTTCATTGCACGCTGGATGTTGTAGCAAAATAAATCACACAACACTGGTCTGCTAATTGGAACTTCAACAACCAACCTATCAAATTGCCTAACCAGATTTTGATGCTGAGTATAAATTCTTGACAGTGCCTAGGATTGATTTCACTTTGGGAATATTTTTGTAAACTTGTCTAAGTCATGGTGTCATGATGTCTGGCAGTGAAATCGTTTAGACAAGAAATTGCAAAACTAATGGTTAATTAGGACCACATAAATCTGAGAAAAGGTAGATGTCAAGATACCAATGATACCATGATTTGAAACAGAAAATAGTTTTCTTTCTATCAAAAGGTAAACAAGAGGTAAATAATCAACAATTAACACCTTTTTCTTTTTCTTTCTTTGTATTTTTTTCTATACCTACATCTACATTCTAAACCTACATGAAAATTTTACTTTGTCAAAGTGTTTTGGTGAGGAGTATAAAAAATGAAATAAATTAACTAAATTTTCATTGGTAAAAGCACTTTTCATGTAGCTGACATTTTAGATGTTTGTAAATACTATATGGAATTACTGTACATGAAAGCACTGACTCACTGCTAGCTACTAGTATTATCTTCTTTAATTTTCACTTACTACTCACTTGTAGTTCAATAACAAATGCGCTACTAAAAACATTTCTGAAGATGAGGAAATTCTCAAGAGATATATAAAATTCTATATAAAAAAAAATCCACATTGTTGCCTTTTCGGCATAAGAAATGTTTTATATTCCAAAATAGAAATTACTTCATTCTAACCTTTGTAATTTGTACCCAGTCTCCAGCATCGTTTGAAAACTCTTCACCATATGCCAGCAATGAAAATTCTTTAAACTTGCTCTCTGCCACTGTAATTCTGCCAAGCAATTTACCATCTTTCTTTGATGGACTAGACCAAATATTAAAGTGTACCGGTGATTTTGGCTTTGTATTGCATAAATCAGGAGAAATAGTATATTCAACAGTTTTTGGTACAAAACACAATTCTTTCGGAAGAGGTTTGTTGTCTTGAATACATTTTACTGTATCAAGTACACATCTAATACAGGCTAGTCGTTTTCTAGCCTTGCTCGGACTCATCTTTTCCCCTTGATTTTATATTTTTATACCTAAAGCATGATTTAAAAAGGTTAGGGCATTTTTGACAAAAATAAACATGAATGCAATAAAATAAATAATAACAAGTCTTAGCATAGTGGATAGTGATTATATATATATATAAATATAATACATAATAAATATAAATAAATATAAATTTAACCATAAATATATAGAAATAATATAAAATACATGAGGCCTATCAAAAGAGTTGATCAAAAGGAGTTTAGTTACTTTAATTTATTTGACTCTTATATTGTTGTCTGTATCTTAAATTGCTAGAGCAGTCTTTGAAACATCCAGGAAGCACAAAATAAACTTTATAAATTTTGTGCTAAGAGGGTGTGGATCTAAGAATTTGAAACCACCTAAAAATACAGGAAGTAGGCCTTGCACATCCCCAACCATGTGAGAGCAAGAACCACCCCTAAATATTGAGTTATACATATACTATAAAATTGCACTTCACTTGTGCCAATCTATCTAAGAACGACATATTTTTAGTATATTTTATAATTCCCAAAGGTCCAAATATTTGTAATCGACACAGGCCCACAACAACAACAACAACGATTGCTTATGAAATCTGGTTTCAATTTGTTAGATCCACAGTATGCTATTGTACATGGAACTATAGTCAAGCTACTGTAGACAGTTGGCTGTGTATACTGTATGATTTCTACAAACAATTATTAATTTATATACATAGGCTTATATAAAACTTTATTAAATAAACCTCCAGAATATCCACCAACATAAAGCCAGGTAAAACCAGGTAAAAATGCTATTTCTTTCTACAATTAATACTTGGAAGAAAAATTGAAGATTGTGTTTCATTAACAAATTTCAAACCAAATGAAGTAAAGCCTGTTAAATTAAGCCAACGTGTGCAATTTCAAAGGTTCTGGTAAATAATACACAACTTGTGCAATTTCAAAGGTTCTGGTAAATACAACTTTTGCAATTTCAAAGGTTCTGGTAAATACACTGGTTGTATTAGATGAATTTCAGAAGCTCAAAATATAGAATAGAAGCCAAAAATATTTGCACACAAGAAATTTGCATATTTTAGCATAATACTCATACATTAAATTTTTGTAGAAATTATAAACAGCCATGTCTACAATAGCTTGACTGTATATAGTTCCATGTACAATAGCATAAAGTTTATAAAGTTTATTTTGTGCATCCTGGATGTTTCGAAGACTACCCTCTAGCAATTCAGATAGAGACAACAAATTAGGAGTCAAATTAATTAAGGTTACTTGACTCAATTTGATCAACTTTATGTTGTTGCTTCAAGGTTGTTTTTTGTTTTTCGTTCAAAACCATAGAACAAATAAATGTTATGTAACAAATATCTGTATATTATGTAAACAATAATATCTGTAGAAACTGGTTCTCTTTCTTATAGTTATATCTCCTCATAATAATATTTAAAATCACAATCCAGATCTTTCGAAATTTTGTCTGATTCCTAAGAATATACTGTTAATGAGTTGGAAATTCTCCTGAGTGGAAATAGTCTGTGAAATAGTCTAATAGCAAAATAGAGTTTAGATGGTAAATAACAGCTAGGACACCTAGACCCCTGTTTTCAGAAATATTAACAAATAATTTAGGCTGAAATGTATATTCATATTTACCATTTGAGTTTCAGGAAAAAATAATAAAAAATATACATTACTACATGAAAATTGAAATATAAAATACGGCCTAGAGCAACATTCAGTCAAAATATTACACTACTTATCTATTAAAAATTCATCAGGGAAAAACTTTTAGTTATATATTTTATCACTTTTCACTGATGAAAATAATAAAAATGGTAGAAAGAGTAAATATCCTTATGTTTTAGATTTACCCATAATGCCTTATATTTGTATTAAACTATGTGATATATAGTTCCTTTAATATGCAAGAACGGTCGATCAGTAGCACCTGTTAACATATAATGGTCGATCAGTAGCACCTGTTAACAGGATGTTACAAAACTATGATTACAAGTGAGTATGCAAATTAAGATTTCCAGTCTTGAAAATACTTAGTTATCTGTTATGGTTATATTTTATCAGAAGCTTATATATATTCTCTTGAAGCATAAAACTACTCCTATCACCCCTATCAGAAGCTTATAAATACTCTCTTGAAGCACAAAACAACCTTTATCAGAGCTTATAAATACTCTCTTGAAGCATGATACAACCTTTATCAGAAGCTTATAAATACTCTCTTGAATCATGATACAACCTTTATCACAAGCTTATAAATACTCTCTTGAAGCGTGAAAAAACCTTTACCAGAAGCTTATAAATATTATCTTGAATCATGAAACAACCTTTATCAAAGCTTATAAATACTATCTAGAAGCATGATACAACCTTTATCAGAAGCTTATAAATACTCTCTTGAATCATGAAACAACCTTTACCAGAAGCTTATAAATATTCTCTTGAATCATGAAACAACCTTTATCAAAGCTAATAAATACTCTCTTGAAGCACGAAACAACCTTTATCAGAAGCTTATAAATACTCTCTTGAAGCATGAAACAACCTTTACCAGAAGCTTATAAATATTCTCTTGAAACATGAAACAACCTTTTTCAGAAGCTTATAAATATTATCTTGAAGCATGAAACAACATTTTTCAGATGTTTATAAACATTCTCTTGAAGAATTAAACAATCTTTATTAGAAGTTTATAAATATTCTCTTGAAGCATGAAACAACTTTATGAGAAGCTTATAAATATTCTCTTGAAGCATGAAACAACTTTATCAGAAGCTTATAAATATTCTCTTAATGCAAAAGCATGCCCCCTGGTTATAA